>APFE031242248.1:0-13148 GCA_000404065.3 Pinus taeda
AAAATTTAACACCTTCATTAAAATGCAGAATTAAATCATTAACTTCCCATCAAAAAAAACTTCACATCCAAAAAAAATTTAACACCACCATTAAAGTGCAGAATTAAATCATTAACTTCACATAAAAAAAAATTAACAGAACATCTTTCCCTATTTATCAAGACCGTGTAAAAACTTTATAATTCATTTTAATATAATAAATAAAATAATAAATTTTAATTTACATGGATGCCATTTAATATGGCCTTCTAGCTCGAATATTTTGTTGTTCCTACCTAATTTTCTTCTATATAAGAAGTGGCTAGTAATTTTAATTTGACCGAAGAGAGTGTTTGTTAATTTTTTCTATAAAATAATGTTTTTATTCTATTGGTCATTATTAACTTTTCCTTTTAGAAGGAAAAGTGTACTCAATCTGCATGGAACTTTGTGTATAGTATAACTTGTATTAGTAAACTTTTTATTATATTAATGACAATATTTTTATAATGGATTTTTTTTTGAAAGGTTTCGCTTTAGTTTATTGTCTCACCATCTTGTTGTGAGAAATATTATGAGTAAAAATCATGGTTACCATTGCAAAATAATAGCATGGCATATGTTTTTAAAATAATATATTGAATGGCATGGGCCATAAATGCATGTGTAGGAAAAAGAAGTTAGAGGGCTTCATGGCTTGCCACTCCACTCATAGTGGAGTGTTTTGCTTGGTTTAAAATTAGCAATCCCAATGTATATAATTTGAATTTTTATTGTACATTTTTTTGTAACAAGGGATATTAGTATTTCAAATTAAGGTTGTTTTTTTTGTTTTTTTTTTGGGTTAAATGTGGGGAGTCTTCATGAATGGTTTTTTGGTTTTTTTTGTGATATGAGGGTTTGGGATTTATAGATATAGTATTTTGAAGAGTTAAGGGTTTAAATTTGTTATGAATGTAAAAATTAATTATGGTAATGATAGAAAATTGGTTGTTAGAAAGATGTGAGATTTTAATTGATATGAGACATAAACATATTGACAAGATTAATAAGGTAAAGATTTTGTTGGCTTGCCACTCCATCCATAGTTAAGTGTTTTATTTTGAACACAATTTGTTGTTTTTGTTGATATAACTTCTATAATAAGGATCATGTGCCTCTCATGGTAATATTTTTGGGGATTTATATATTTGAGGGTTCAAAGAGTTGAGAGTTTAAATATTTTATAAATGCAACAATGGATAGTAATGATGAGAGAAAAGTGATTCTTGGAAAGGGATATGAGAGTTCAATTACAAGAGACATAAAGACATTGATGGGATTAATAAGTCAAGGATTTCATGGCTTGCCACTCCATCCACAACCAAGTGTTTTGCTTTCTATCTTGCATGCAAGGGTTGAAATAGAGCAGTCCCAGTATATGCAGTTTGGGTTTTTGTTGATAAAAATCTTTTAATAAGGATCATTAGCATCTCATAATAATATTTTTGACTTTAATGAGTCCTCATATTGGTCTTTATGATTATGAGGTTTTGGATTTATGGATTTGAGACATCAAAGAGTCGAGGGTTTAAATTTTCTATGAATGCAATAGTGGATGGCGATGACAAGAGAAATGTGGTTGTTGGAAAGAGTTGAGAGATTTGAATTGAAAAGAGATATAAAGTCATTGATAAGATTAATAAGTCAATGATTTCATGGCTTGCCCTTCCATCTAAAGCTAAGTGCAATATTTTATGTCTTACATGCATGACTTGAAATAGAGTAGTCTCAATGTATATAGTTTGGGTTATCATTGATAAAGCTCCTATAACAAGTGTTTTCCACTTACCATAGTAAAATTTATTGAATCCGAGGAGTACTTGCAATTGTTTTCTTGTGGTTAGTGTGCTTGGGTTTTATAGATTTGAAAGTTCAAAGAGCTAAGGGTTTAAATATCTATAAATGCAACAATTGATGGTGATGTTGAGAGAAAAGGAGTTGTTCGAAGGGGATGTGAGTTTTCAATTAATAGGAGACACAAAGGCATTGATAGAATTAAAAATTCAAGGATTTCATAGCTTGCCACTTCATCCACAACCAAGTGTTTTTCTTGGTATCTTACATGCATGAGTTGAAATATAATAGTTCTAGTGCACATTGTTTGGGCTTTCAATAGTATATATCCTATAATAAGGGTCATGAGTTCCTCATAGTAAGATATTTTGCACTTTGAGGATTCCTCACCATTAGCCTTTATGATTAAAGGGTTTGGGATTTATAGATTTGAGAGTTTGGAGAGATGAGGGTTTACATTTTTTATAAATGTAATAGTGGATGTTGATGACAAGAGAAGTGGTTATGGGAAAAGGATGTTATAGATGAAGATGTTATGCAAAAAATGAAAGGAGATTGTCCCCTCGAAGAGACTACAGTTTCAAACTATTTTGATATTTGTTGCATAATAAAGACAAAGACCCACTAGAATCTTTAAATTACAAGGATTATAAGTCCCCCCTTTATTTAAAATCATGAAATTTATTATATTTTCAGTAATATTTTAATTGCATATGTATTTATGTGTCATAGATTTTCCTAAAGCACAGTTGTCAGGGCTTCAAGTATAATTTTGCTAGGATTTAAAAAAAATATATTTTCTAGTGTTTATGTCCTATTTTAGCCTTGTCTAGTGTTTGGCTTGGTACACTTGGTCATGTTGTCACTCGAAGTAACCAAGTTATGTTTATGGGAAAAGATTTGGTGAAATGGCCAAGGGTTGGCAAATCAATGCCATGTAGCATAAACTATCACACAAAAAAATGTGAATGCATTAATTTCAATAGAAATTCCACATATAGTCTATTACCAAATAAAATATCAAATGAAGTTTACAAAGCAATACTTTCCAAAACAATTACTGACTTAATGTTCAATTCTCGTGAGTCTCTTTACAATCACAAAAACAATGCATGGGTCTCTACATTAACATATAGCTCACAATAATGTGACAATAGTATAAAGCCCAAACCACCAAGAGAAAAAACACACTTTGCTTATTTACAAATCTCACATTTATACTTGAGTCCATAACTATTTGGTTCCAAAGACTTTCCATTTCCTTGTTTAACTCAAATATTTTTTGCAGTTAACAAATGATTAGTAATCAACTCTTTAACTTCCAAAATTTTCCCTTTTTGTTCCACTTTGTAATTGAATTATTTGAACCCCTTAAACCCGATATTTTTATTGAAATTGGAGGGTAGAAATAGGAGGATGTCCTCTATATCTTGTAAAAAAATTAGACCCAAAAGCCAAGTAAAAGTGCATGCAAGGGAAAACATCAAGCACTTGTTTTTGGAAAATTTTGTGCACAATCTTTGAACTAGGCATAGCTTGTTTATTGCACTTAAACTCAATATTTTTTTATGAAATTTGGTCAGAATATAGAAGAGTGTGTCATATGAAACATATCCAAATTTAAGGCCTGAACTCTAAAGTATGAGAGTGTATCAATCAAAATATTAGGCCTTTGTTATCATACAAATACAATCTAGAAATTATTGCACAAAATCTTTGGACTACAACAAAGTATCAACTTTTTTTTGAAAATTGGTGAGCATGTAGAAATATTTGTTTTTGACACCTTGTTCAAAATTTAAACCTTGATTTCAAAATATGAACATTCATTGATTTAAACACTAAACCCCTATCTATGTAAGGAATTATTTGCTCATTTGTTTCAGGCTTGGGTGCAGGGTATAAACCCCATGTCTACTTTTAACCTTTGGTGTGAAGGTTGAATGAGATGTCCTCTATAACATATCTAACATTTGGCTTTTAATTCCAAGAAATGTGAGCGACCATCATTTGTGTGTTAAAAGTTTGGAAAAACTTGAAATAAAACACAAAACAAAGTTGGAAATATTTTTGGGCGATGCATGATTGCCAAAACTCTAAGGATACACCTACATCAAGATCCTTGTTGAGCATCTAACCTAGTACATTACCATTATAAGAAAGTGGTTATGAGTTATCTTCCACATCAACATAACCACTATGCTTAAAGATGAGCTCACTAAAAACATTGACAAAATTCTTATGAAGGCTTTCCATTGTTGATTCTATCATTATGTGACTATCATGTGACATGTCATAATACATTTATTCCTTTATCATTTTTATGAAAGCATTATGTTGTTCATTCAAGGGTCATTCTACGTGTTATAGATAAGTAGATATCTTAGTTCTAAAATAATTTGAGATATTTTAGTTTGTGGAAAACTAGATGAATACAGGTAAAATGTGATTGATAATTTTAGCACATAGTGTGACATCAACTATGAGAGTGTGAAGAGCAAAGAGAGGCAAGTAGTCTAAGCAATTGGAAGTTGCTAGAGATATATACCTATTGCTTTTGATAATTGGCATAAGAAGTAGTAGTATAAATTGGTAGAGATAATTGATTTCATTAAAATAAGAATTGTTCATTCAATATAATTGTGAATGTTTTTATGAGATTCTCTTTTGTTATATAAATTCAAAACCCACCTAACTATGATGAATTAATTATTGCTTCACATTAAACATACTCACTAATGAAGATAATTGTTATCAATAGTCAATGTAGGAGATATTGGAGAAATAATTATACATATAATGTAAGTTTAAAGATATTAAAAAGTACCCATGAAATTTTATTAACTAATTAAATCTTAAATTTTATTTAAAAACATTCACGGTGTTTAATAAGATGAGAAAAAAACGAACAAAAAGTGAAAAACACATGTACAACAAAAATTTAACTAATTTAAATTTAAACCTCTAATTTTTTAATGCTCATACATTTCCAAAATATATTAATTACAATAATCCTCATTGCCTTATGACAAAGACTAATAACCTTATACCTAATATATTTTATCAGAGCATATGTTCCTAAAAACTTAGAGATAAAAATTACATTGAGTGGAAAAAGTAATATAACCAATAACTTATCCCTATGACCAAGTTGATTGCTTTTAGACTTGAGTGGAATCAATGCTATGTACAAAGTAGCGCAGATATATTATTACAGACAAATAACATATACTTCTATGCAAGACATACTCGCTATACGCTATACTTTAAAGATTTAGATAAATGTGCCATGGCGCCTACAAAAAGAATGCACTTTAGCCAGCTTTGTTAAGCCTCTAAGCTTGGAAGCTTTACTTTTATTTGAAAAATGTTTAAACACAATGTTAGAGTTAAAAATAAGATTAACATAATCGCCTTGTCTTTTAAATTATTGCAAACCGACATCTCTTCACTTTCGTTAGCTTTGTAATCCCGGTGATTTCGACTTTCCCACTTGCACCCGCCATTTCGTCAGCTTTTGTATTGATTATCGTATATATTAGGGGATATTTTTGCAAATGGATTCTAAATACGAAAATTTTAGACGCTGGTGTTTAAGTAACTAATTATATCTAAAACAAAGCACTATAATTTTTATATTAGTTTTTTGTTTTAATTTTGAGTGATAGTAAACTTAAATTTATATTAATTTTTTGTTTTTATTTTTTTTAGTGAATTAGTGACTTATAAATATTTTATATTAGTTTTTATTTTTATTTTAAATGATTAGTGAATTTATAATTGAAATAATTTTTTATTTATTTTAATTAAATCACGTGTAGTAACTAGGGTAATGTCACTTTTAAATCGTTAATATATGATATAGATTAATTAGAGGATTGAAAGAAAGCCTTCATGAATATTTAACGAAACACATTATTTCATAATATTTTATAGACACATTTACATCTTTTTACGGAATTGAAGTTTGTCTCTGAAGGCTAAATTACACATTAACTTGACGATAAAATGTCAGTAAAAATTTAATTTAAATAGTTTTATAAATTTTTTATTTATTTAGAATTATGTTCTTTTTGGAAGGTGATAAAATATATTATAATTCAGTTTCTATTAAAAAATAAGGATAGTCCAATCATTAGTTTTATTAGTAATGCACTTAATTCACATAACTAATGTTTAAATCGAAAATGATACAATAAAAAAAAATCATTGTAATAGTAAAGGGACTAAATTTTCACTCTCGCCAAATGTCTTTAGATCTTGAGTGATTAAGCTATTTCCTTACATCTTAATAATATGAGCTCCTAGTGAATCAAAAGATATTTTAGCTCTTATTAGTGAATCAAAAACTATTTTACCTCTTATTCCAAGACCATAAAGATGATTTCGTCCTAAATAATATTTATAAGAAAACCAATGTCCCTAGTGGTTAATGATGATGGGGTTTTTGTGTTTTTTAATCACAAATAACCTTAATTCCATGTATAAAATGAAATATTGTCTCCAATTGTAATTTAACATATTGTCTTATATGTATATGTGGTACATAATACAATGGTGAAAATCATTTACTTCTTCTAGTGAGTTAGAATATTAAAATCATTTACTTTTTCTAGTGAGTTAGAATATTAGGAGGACTGATATTGTTATAGATATTTTGCTTGAAATTGTTATATAGTGTGACTATATGCAAGGCATTTTAAGAGATTGATTTTTTATCATCAACTTTTTTAGTTTCACATAGATGATGAATTCTTTCAACCCATGATGTTTTAGGAATTATCCAATACTTTGGTTGCTATGGAAATCATGTAAGAGTTTATTTTTATTGTGTCCATGTTCATTTTCTTCTTTATGTATTAAAACATATAAAAACTTTTGATAATTTATATTTGGGTTGATCCCCTCATTGTAATATCTTAATTTTCTTTTATATTCTAATTTTTTTCCCTCCACCACTTCTTCTTCTTAAATTTATATGTAATAATGTTTTTAATATTATCATTATTGCGTTTAGCATATAATTTTTTATATAAATCTTTAGTGTTTAACAATGTACCATTATAAAATATACTGACATTATTGAATGTGACCTTATAAAATATTATTAGTAAGTTGACCCACAATAAATAAATGGTTTAGCCTTTTATTACTTCAATTTAATTAAACTTTTTATTATTAGCGATATAAGCTAGAACTGGGCAAAACAAAAATAAAAAATTTCACCAAACTCACACCAGATATTTCGAATAAAAAACAGTCCTTTTGCGACCTGACAAAGAGACTGCTTACGACTTTGTTGCTAAATTGGATGATGCCATTCTACAGACTTGGCCAGCCAAGTTGGAGAGAGAGAGCCGACAAATAGACAGCCATTTCACTTTAACTTTAGCAACACGCCTTTATGGTCTGAAGCATCAAATTTCATCGTTAAACTGACCTCATGGTAAAGATAACTGCCTCATGCAATGCCTGTGAAAAGCAACTGACTGACAAAGGCAGGAGCCCGCTTCGGCCGCCGCCCTCTTGTCTCATGTGTCCATACGCTACACTATACGTAACCGGATAGGATTGACGTGTGGCATATGCAGAGGGTAGGGCAGATTCCAGCAGCGGCAGCCGACGCAGTGACCGGCGGTTTTCAGGTGCCCAAACCCGAAGTGGTGACTGCATCCGTCACTCGTGACGCTTACCTCTGCTGCCTGAAAACCAACGGCGGAGGGGCCGGCGGTAACGTAACACCACCCACAATGCATGACTGGCAATTAGTTGAACTTGGGTCGGTTAAGAATCTTTCACTGGAGAGGACGCAGGTTGTTTTTTTTTTTTGCTTTTAAACGCTGTAGAAGCACTTTTTTGGGCCAGAATCTTAGAAATTTTCCAGGTTTCGTCCACAATTTTGTTTAAATTTTATTTTTTTACTAAAATTTCCAATAAGTTGATAGATTTAATTTTATATTATTAATGGTTATGCTTTAAAAATATTATTATATTTTTATATTATTACATCTTTTTAATTTAAAATATATTATAATTATTTTTATTTTAAAATTAAGTTTTTTCAAAATTATCATATTAATTAAAATTTGGTTGACATTTCGAATCCAGGACAAAATAAAAGAATAATCAGAAGCAACAAATAATAAAGACACAGTGTAGTTATTAGTGTAGTTATTGATGGATCCAAAAATCTTAGATCTAACATATTTTTATATTATTAATATTTTATTTTAAAAATATTAATTATAATTTTCGAATCAAATTTATATATAATATTTTATATTTTAAAAAATATTAATTATAATTGTGAATATTATTAAAATTTGGTTGGAAATTTGAATCCAGGACAAAATAAAAAATAATCAGTAGCAACAAATAATAAAGAACACAGTGTAGTTAATTAGGTATAATTGATATCCAAAAATCTAAAGATCTAACATATTTTTATATTATTAATATTTTATTTTAAAAAATATTATATAATTTTTCGAATCATTTTTATAATAGTAATATTATTTTTATATTTTAAAAATATTATTATAATTGTGAAATCGGATTAGTATGATTGAATTTTGAGGGTTTTCAAAGTAAAGTGGTTAAGAAGAAAAACTTGTAATAGTTTAGAAGAGAAATTAAAAAAAAAAAAATTAAGCATATTAAAGATGGATATGATTCCATCTATGTGGCAGTTATTTTATGATAATTAATGTTCATTAAGAAACATTAAAATATTTAGGTATTTTTTGGCATGAGTTAATTTATTTAATAGTTTGTTGTTGATGATGATGAATATCTAATAAGATAATCAAATTTAAGGTTGGTATGACTTAGTTTATGTGATAATTTGTTGATGATGATTAATATCACTAAAAGAAATTAAAAAATCTAAATTTTTAAGAGTTGTTGTTAGTTAGTTTATGTAGTAATTTGTTGTTCATGATGATAAATGTCCATTAAGAGATATTAAGAAATTGAGGTATATTAAGGGTTGATATGATTTAGCTTATAGGGTCTTTTGTTGATGATGATGAATAAAGATCATTAAGAGATATTAGAAAATCCAGGCATATTAAAGGTTGGTCTGATCCATCTATGTTGGTTTGATCCAGCCTATGTAGGGTTTTTTGTTAATGACGATGATTAAAGTCTATTAAGAGATATTAAAAAATGTAGATATATTAAGGGTTGGGGTGCTCTAACTTGTGTTAGTGTTTCTTGATGATAAGGATAATTTGTGTCAACTAAGATCAATATGGACTTTTGGAACTTAAAAAATTAAGAGATTACTTCAAATTCTTTAAAATTATATTGCCCCTATAGACATGTCTATATCAGTTACATGTATGTTGAAAATTTAATAAAAAATTAAAAAGAACATTCTTAGTTGTCATCGTTTAATGAAAGGTTGTGATTATATATATAATTATTTATATTTTATAAATGAGGTTTTGTGATTATTTATATTATTTTATAAATGGAGATTTGTTAGTATTTGCAATATTAAAAGGTTTTATAGCTACATCGTTGACTTTCACTTCTATGATTTCACTTCTATGATTGAATTCTTACCAAACTTATTGTTTGTCTTTCTTGCTTGTATTTTTTTTTTAAACTTTATAAATATATTTATATTAAGAGACAACTCATTTTACATTGATAGCTTTTGTTTCCCAAAAACTATGTGGGATCCCATAAACAAGTAGAGTGAACAAAACACTTAGTAACAGTCGAGCTATCTAGCTCATTAATAATTACATGCATTGGTGGGTGTTGGGCAATCAAACAAAACTATGTTCACATATAACATACTAAGACATATTGAGAGCCATAGAAACATATGAGAAGTAAACATATCATATACAAAAATAAGGAGCCAAGCGCCATGAAAGACTAGTCTAATATAATGACTAGAGAAAGAGCATTAGAGTTGCCTTGGGGTGAATCCTTTGTTGGTGCATTGATAACAAATAGTGTTCGAGGCTACGAGTCTGATCCAGATTCTGAATGAGACAACACATAACGTTCCACCCAATTTAATCTGTTGACAATATTGTCGAGATTGTATCTGATGTCCTAGAGGATTCGTCTGATCTCCTCTTGTCCTGTAAATAATTGGTAGTGGTCAAGTTGCTTGTCATGGATAACCATGTGAAGCAAGGTCTCTAGTTGTTGGTGCAAATCCTTTAAGTGGAGAAAATGAATTCTCCTTTTGTGAAATTTTCCAGGGTTCAGAGTCCACCTAAAAGTGTTGCCATTGATTTCAATATCAGGAAAATATGTCTGATCACCAAATTCCTTGGCTTCCAAGTGAAGGATCTCATTCCTCAATTCAGGGGGACAGAGTCAAAGTGGTAAGCCATTGAGTGCCACTCGAATAAACATCGACTACAAGGGGTGGATGCTCCTATGACACCACCCCAGTGACTAGGTTGATGCAACCAAGGAACCATAATTTTTTTTGTTATAAACAGACTTTGTTGGAGTGACCAGACTAGGATGAAATAGATAAAAACAATTGGTGTGACCATAAATCAAACTCGATGACTACAATCATGGAAAGGTCGTATTTTGGGAATGTAGAAACTTGAATGAGACTAAAGACAAAATGTTAGCAGGGCATCATCAACCATAAACGGGGTCAACAACCTTATACACCCATGGTGAACAAATTCCTTTTGACATTGGATTTGCAGGTGGGAATGATGTGTGGGGACTATGCAAAATGACCTTGGGAAGGCTAGACCCGTAATTCTATCAGAACCAAATTGAAAATGTGCCCAAGTACCAGACACCACATACAAGGACCAAATAATTAAATGATATACCCGTAGAGTCGGCGATTTGGCATGACACAAAAGGCAACACAAGGACCAACTCGAATGAAGGACCTGTCGTTATGTTGTGTAGAGAGAGAACAAAAAACATGGGAACCTGCAATAACCAACTAGACTGTCAAACTCAAATGATACACAAAACCAATGAATTGACAACAAAAGGTGAAGCAGTAAGGATGTGAATACATAAACGAACCTTCACCGAATTTGCAGAGCACCAATGTTGGTGAGTCGTAGTCGAAGGAGAGTAGGAAATGGTTTACAACCCTGGAAACACTCCTGAAAATCCGCCATGTAGAGTTGAGATCCCTATGTTTATAAAGAACACCCATGACCTGAAGATCAAACGGGCTGAAAAGACTGTATGAAGGATTGAAAGCGTGAGACGGACACGTGTGCGTTATGGCATGCATGTTAACATTGACATTAAACACCCAATTCATGTGAGATCTTCCCTAAAATGCATCCATTATCAACTTTAGTGGCTGGAAACTACAAACGAGGAGAATATCAGACAAAGGTCACTCTCCCACCACTTGCCTATATTTAAACTGATTTGACAAAGTTTTTTGTGGTTGATCATGTATAAGGTAGGAATGCCATGCATGGGTAAGGTCCAAATAGGTGGTGGCATCGACGCTCTTCCCCATACTCACCTTCCTCTTTGCCACTATCTTTTCACGCATGCTAATCATGCTAGTTGACACCCTTGAGAACCTTAAAGACATCCCCATCAGGGAGTCTTTCTTGCTTGTATCGGTGGCCTAAGTCTATTAACTATCTAAATTATATGACTTAGCTAATTTCTATGCTCAAAAAACTAAAAAAAAAAGGCATTTGAAAATCATCATAATTTTACTTACTAAAAAAGTTAAGAGATAACTACAAACACATTAATAAATAAAAAAAATATTATTATAATCTAAACTTTTCTATATAATAATAAATATAAAATGTAAATTAAAATTATTTCTGAATGTGGGACTAAGTCATTGGCCATTTAATTTATATGGCTGGTTAATTTCTATGCTGCCAAAAATATTAAAAACAAAATCCACAAATTACGTACTAAAGAAGGTAATAGATACTAAAACACATTAATAAATTCAAAAAATATTATTAAATCAAAATTTTGTATATATAAAGATCCATCTTAAATAACAGATCTAACATGAGGAGAAGGATCCAACTAAGTGCAATTTTCTATGAGCTCAAACTTTTTAAATGTTTTTTATAATTTTTTTTTTAAGATTTTTTTTTTTTTTTTTTAGGGATCCAACTTCAACTTCAATATGAATTTTTTTTTAACAGCCCAGCATTATTAAATGTTTGTATAATTTTTTAGATTTTTTGTTTTTGTTTTTGCCCACAATGATAGCAAAAATTTCAACTTTGATGAGGGAGGAACAACGTTACACATCATACTGGGCGGTAGAATGAGCCTCTCGGCTCAATAACATATAAAAAATAAAATAAAAAATTATTCCTTGCTTTGTATCAATAATCTAAGTCTAATGACCATTTAACTTATTTGATTTCCATAATTTCTATGTTCAAAAAACATTTTAAAATCACCATAATTTTGCTCACTAAAAAAATAAAGAGATAACTACAAACACATTAATAAATAAAAAAATGGTATTATAATTCAAAATTTGGTATATAATAAAATAACATATACAAATTTAATTTTATTCTAATCTACCAAGTGCCCATAGGGATCAAATTTCTTTTCATTTTAAATTTCAAGAAATTTGATCCCGCTTGGTAAATATAGAATTAAGATGAATCTAAACTCGTTTAATTTTCCTCTTTAGATAACCTATTCTCCACATAAATACCATAGATCAATAAAATTTAATAAATATAATACTTTAAAAATTTTTACTTTTATTGTTTATTTAAATTTTAAAAAAATTGTTTTATCTTATTTTGATTAACTATACTATTTAAAAATCATTACATTCTAACCTATTATATGAGTGTGGAAATAACATATAATTATTTAATCAAAATGTTTATAAAACATTACATTTTAACAATTCTACCATAAAATGCCTCTGACACAATTAATTAATTTCCATATTTTTAAAATGCCATTTACATCTAAATTTCATATATAATATAACAAGAGAGAGAATTTTACTTAAATTTTAAATGGTTTATCAAACATTCAGATTAATTTAAAAAATGCTTCTTATATTATTGATTTCAAACATTACACTCAAACTCTTTCGTTTTAAGTGAATTCCCCTCAATTTTAAATATGTTTTAAGTTTCATCATAGTGTCAAATCTGTGTAGGGAGATTATTGCTTTATTCATTCCCGATAGAAATCAGACTCTTTCATTTTGTATTAATTCCCCTCCATTTTAAATACAGTTAAAGTTTTCAATTTTAAATAGGGTTAAAGTTTTAAAATCTCTATAATAAGATTATTGCTTTATTCGTTCCCTGTAAATTTTTGAAAGTGTTTGATTATATTGCAAGATTTGCATA
>APFE031242248.1:22275-33646 GCA_000404065.3 Pinus taeda
ATATTAATTTTAATTTATATATATTTGAAACTAAGACTTTGGAACCATATTATAGTATCCATTTTAATGATGGAATATTATTTGACCGACTTTAAATCAAATTTATTTTTATATTAAGGGAAAAGAATTTAAATACAAATAAATATAACAATATTTTATTATTAGTTTTGGTATTTTTAGGGATTATAGTGTTTATTTTGTGGTCAAAATATGTTGATTTTGTATTATTTGGGTGTTTTTTTGCAATTTTAACCAAAGTTCTAAAAAAACGCTGAATATTTCTATTTTTTCATAAATTCAAAAATAATTTCATAATTTCCTAACCTTATTTCTAATTTTTGATGGGATCAATGAGCTTTGATGGGACATAATTCCACTAGTGGAGGGTGTTTTATTTTCGGTATTTGTCAAGATTGACAGTTCATTTAAAAAAAAACTAATTTTGTGAGTGGCCATTTAGTAGGAGAGTGCTTTGACACTGACACTGTTATGCTACTGCTTTGCCCAAAATTGACGCGATTGTAGGTCCCTTGCTTTGCATAGAACTGACATGGTTGCAAGTCCTTTATGTAGGCCAGGGGGGAGGGGGGCGTAAACAAATCTCCAATTAATATTTTTGTGCGGAGCAAACTTTTAGTTGCAGGGGGGCTGAATAAATCTGTAATTAATATTTTGCACAAAGGAAACTTTTGTGTGGAGATTTCACTACCAACCATACACCGCTTTCAACGACAACAGATCACAAAATGTTGTGTGCAGAGGCAGAAACACCTCTGCACTCCACACACACAAATATTATATTAAATTAGCTCGAATAAAACTCACTTTTGTTCAATTGTGAAAAGGTAGAACACTTAAGCCTAAGCGCTCCTTTAATGTAGATTTGTAGCATCATTCAAATGAATTAACATTGGCCTAGTTGTTGAGCGAATTGTTCTGTCAATGGCTCTTATTTTTGTAGTTCTAGTGTGAAATGGCTCTTATGTTCTAGTTCAACTCTATTGTTCCAGTGCGGAATGACTCTTATGTTTGATGTTTTAATTTGTAGTTCGCTTGGCTCTATTGTTCGGAATTTGGGTAATGGCCACTATAGTAATAAGACAAGGGCATAAGGCCATTTTTTGCATATGTCTCTTGTAGCAGGACTATAATAGCTTACTCTCATATATTTGATCTAAGCTCAGAGTTCAACTTTTGGAGAAAACAATACGATAACCACAACCAAATTTTGGATATCATCAACCTCATAAATTCAATTCTACAATGATTGAATTTGTTGTTCCTTTGTGTATTGATTTGCTTCTCTTCCGTCGAGTGTTAGCGCTCAGACAAATGTGAAGCTTGTTTCATGGGAGCTTGTGTTTAAGAATGGAGGCATTGATGCCATGCATATGACCATGATCTGCAAAACTACAGTGGTTAGATTCCTTCACGTGGACTTTAGTCCTTGGCAACTATGTTTCCCAAATGGACGTTGCAAAGATGATCCAAACTATCAAGCACTAACACATGACCATTGGGCTCACTCCACTTAATGCAACATTGTTACAAACAATCTCGGTGATTGATGGTCATCACTAATACTTGTTCATCTGGACATGAGGTTGATTTTGGTTTCAATCACCTACAAGTGAGCCTCGGAGCATCGCTTGTCAACACAATAACCTAAATTTTCTTATTTACTCGTCTTACATTTGTATAACAATAACTTATAGGAAAATACATAAGGAATGCCTTCCCTCAAATAATTTTACCTCTGCACATTGGTTTGTGTGGAGGCTTTCATTGTGCGAAGGTGTAGAGTGAGCACTATTCTATTGAACATTAATAGTAATGAGAAAAGTTATTACATCTTTGCAAAAACTGTAATCCAACTTTATTGTTTGGAGATGCAGATATTGTGCAGAGGCTTTCATTGTTTGCAAGTGCAGAGTTACTCCGCACAATGAAAATCTCGGGACTCGTGTCTTTGCAAAAACTATAATTCAATTTTATTGTTCGGAGATACAAAGTAACCATTGTGCAGAGGCTTTTATTGTGTGCGGAACTCTACACACAATGGTTACTCCACATCTAGTGTATCCATTTATGATAATGGTCTTTTGTTATTTTCTAGATATAGTGGAATCCCTCGACTATCACACGTCCTCTTAACAAAAAGTACAAATTTAATTCAAAGAAAAGCATACAATTTATATCATACTTGGACTTATAACTACTAAAAGTAGGGCATTTCACTTGTTCTGGAAGTTAAAGACTGCGTATAATAATGTTGGTTAGTTAGACTAACGAGGAAACAAAGACACAATGACAAGTCCTGGGATGTGAAACGTGAGCTCGTTGCATTAGTGAAATTCATAGTCCTTCCTACATCTTCATCTATGAAATGTGGTTGTGTTCGCTGATCGGTAATCTCTTACTTGTTGGTTAACATCGACACAATCTTTGACATTGTCGGCCAGAACGCCCATTGGCCATGACTACAGAGAAATGCAATTATGATCAGTCTAAGTGCCTTCTCTCTTGGGTAGTGCCCCTGTAATGAAAAGTCTATCTGAAACTTGATCATGTTGGAGTTTATTCCAAACCTGCACCATCAACAAATTATAAATACATGGTTTTGAATCCCGTGATTGTAAATGAACTTCTTATCGTAATCGTGGAACCAAGATTTTTAAATACACCAGATACCCACCCATTCCAAAAGAAATTGTATAGAGGCATCCAATCTTACATCAACACACTTTCTCCCACACACGATCTGAAGAACTGTAGAACTTATGGTGTAGAATTGCAATTTCTCATGAAATTTTAATCGAAATCACAAGACACAATCCTACTCTATTGCTCTACAGAATTCAATTAATAATTTAGAACATCTCTGAATAAACTCTCTCTCTGCCCGCTAAGAAGCTATGAACAAAACTTAATCAATTTCTTCCTCTGCTTGAGCCTCTATTTCCTTGCGCAATTCCTGAGGAAATTAGATCCCTATTATTTAGGAATATCCTCCAAAATGCTTGCACAATTCCCAAGGTTGATCATTTGATTGCATGCAACACCTGCACTCTCAAGAATAGTCTACAACTCATGTTACACTTCCTTGGAATCTCCATCATAGCTAGGGAACTCGAATTATCTACATGCACTAGCTGTTTTGGGCTGATTGATTAGTTAACTAAATGATCACTAAGTCAAACTGAATTCCCACTACATAATTGACCTTCCACTAGTTCCTCCAATAGTTAGAATTAGTTTAACTAAAAACAACTTGAAATAGTTGATCTTGATTGCTACAAATTAGTAATCACATATGCTTAACTGAACTCTAACTCATCTAACTTGAATTTACTGAGCTAACCGAGTGACAAGAGCTATGTCACACAAGTTAACTGCATCCAAGTTGTCTGTTGATGTGGAAGTTTGAATTTTCTCAATTTGACCAAGACAAAATAAAATTGAGACTTTCTTATTGCATTTTTCAACACTCCCTCTTAACAAGAAAGGGATGATCAACCACCACTATCTTGTACCTGTGGAACTCAAACTTCCCTCTTAACAAAGCCTTTTCAAAATGTCAACATCTTGTTCCTCCATCGAAATGTATTGTAGCAACATTATTTGCCTCTACACACAGTCGCATAAATGGCGATGCTAGATATCTATATCCTTGGATCAATTGTGAAATACATGATTCTCAGAGAGTTTGATGCAACTCTGATTATCACAATAATCACAGTTGGATCTGGTTGTAGCAGCTACAACCACCCTCCAAAATTTTGCCTTAGCTTCGTTTTGGAGCCTCCCCACCAACTTTTCACAACACCTTGTCTTGCTTCGTTAAGTACACAAGCTTCATTATTTTTCTTGCACAAAGGCAGCCTGTCGATCACAGCTTGATGAATTCCCCTCACAGGATGTTCATCCAGACTTGGTCCAGTTGTAGGTTGACCAACTCCCCTAAGAAATTGCACATTTATGGAGGGTAACCAGTCTTCCCTCCAGAAATTGTGTAATTCTGCCAATCAACACTCATAGTGAAAATTGAACATCAATAGAGTTGCTCAGCCCATAATTTGCTTAAATCTAGGCAGCAGTCAGTTGCTCTGCCTAGAAATTTCGCAAATCTCCTAGGCAGCCAGCCCAACTCCCGGTCAGAAATGCACATTTCCTTCAAGCAGTTGAGCAGCTTCATGCATGAGCAATTGGGTTGACCAGTTCCACCCGGGACCAAGGAAACTTGACCTGTATGCATGGCTTGCTTTTTCCTGGAATAACAAAAGGAAACATGGAAAAGGCACCCCATGATTCAGGGAGCTATTTTTAGCAGCTAGAGGTTACATGCAAAGTTGTTTTAGAAACTTTCCTCCAAGTGTCTCTTTTTCCTGGATTTGTAGCATGCACGTCATGAGGTCAAAACTTATTAGTCAATGCATCAGAGCTCATTCTTTCACATCAATCTTGGAGCTCTGACATCCCACATCACATCCAGGAATCTTCAACACATCCGACTTAGCTATTCATAGGTAAGTGGACTCAACTTGTATTTTTCAACATTACAGTCACTTTTTATGTTTTCGCTTGTGTGAATGGTGTTTGCCTGATTTCTTTGAATGCTTGTTGTCATTTACATGTATACTAGTTTGTCCTAGCATTGTTGCAATTTTATTTGCTATCTCATTTTTGTCGCATGCATGAAACTGTTTTGCATGAACGGTTGTTGATTTAGTGACTTGCTTCACCCACATGCATATTGATCTATTTACTAAATCTTTCATTCATGTTTTCATGCATTGTCAATCACTTCTACTTTCACTTAGCATCACCATGCATTCACTTTCATATTTGCTTTTAGTTGCCCGTCGGCGAGTCTCGCCAACCTTGGCCCGGACTCTGCCTTCACCGAGACAACATTTCACAATTTGGGGAAGGAAGGCTCTGCCTTCCTCTCCAGAAATGCGCATTTCTGCCCAGCCACTGTTCTCTAGGACCGTTTTGCACATTTCTGAGGGATAGTGACTGCTAGCCCAGAAAATTGCGCAATGCAGTCCTTGAGCCTGTAGTCACTCTCAGTTCGAATTGCGCATTGCACAATCCCAGTGGCCAACAACAAGTCTGGATTGCACATTGCACAAATCAAGCAGCCAGTCATGCCTCCCAGACAGCCCAGACTGCCTTTTGTGTAGTTCTGGCAGTGAGTCACCCAACCACAAAGAATAAATTGCACAATCTTGCCTATCAGTTCCCAAAGTATGTGCTATGTCATTTCCCAAATTTGCGTTGGTTTTCGCTAATAAATTTCTTGCCATGCATGTTATTTGTCTCTAGATATCTCAGGTGTTCATCCACCTCTCAACAATACAGGATCAATGGCTTCCAAGAGAGCGAGACCACTGGACACTGACGGAAAGGCAGTTGGAGCAGCAGTTGAGCGAGTGTCCTCTGGTTTGTCGATCTATGAAGATACAAAGTTGTTTCTAGACAAGGACATCAAACTCAAGTGACAAGAGGTCAATGAAGCATTTGCAGGCACTTTTGAGGAAGACCTCGAAGACTGTCAAGTGTATGTGAACATTCACAAGTTCGGCTTGTACTGAACTGCATGCAGATACCCCACGTTCCCATGCGCAAACATGATACACTGGATCGTCACTCACACTGATCCCAAGATAATGACCTCGAGAAGTGTCAGTGGGATGAAGCTTACAACCTTCTGGGCACTAGACTATGATGAGATGTATTAGATGTCAGAGCCCGTGACTCTCATGAAGACTCCCTTCATCTTACCCAACAACAGTGCTAACTCCAGAGACATTTTGAAGATCCGGGTAAAGGAGCCAGCTCGATTCAGGTTGACACCCAACCAGTTCTACAAGACGAAGATACTGTGGAAGGTGTATCAATACTTGGTCATATTCGCATGTTGATTGTGTGGCCAAGAAGGCACAAAAACCTTCCCACTGAGTTGGGTGATCTCGTTGGACCAACTGGCCAAAGAAGGAAAACCATGTAATTGGTCCAGCATGTTGGCTCATTAGTTGAAGGAACAGGTAACGAAGGCTCGACAACCAATCGGAGGTATGCATGCAACGATTTAAATGTCCGCTTACATCTTAGATGCAATCTGTGCCCAATAGGAGTTCCCAGGCTTGGGGTGGGCATGGTCACTGGTGGAGACTGCTATGTGCACATATTTCAAGTTGTTGTCTGAATGCAACTTCAGAGGAGTAATCACACAGTTGTCTGATCATTTTGTCACCCTAGTTTACATGATGATATTCGAACAGGATCCACCCTGCATGTCAAAGGAAGCAATGGAGGCATTGTTAAACATTGCTGATTGGTATGCCTCACTGTCCAGTACCTTCGTTTGAATTTTTAGTGCGGAGAAGCCTCTGCATGTTCTGCCGAAGTTTTCCTTCGACATAATTGTCATGCAAGAATTAGCTTATCACATCTCGGTAGGATTAACAACTAGATTGCATCAGAAGAAGAAGGAACCTTGGTCCACTCTTCCATTGCAGATTGGGTTATATGAGATACGAAGTATCAAGCAAGTAGATGTTGAAGTATAATAGATGAAGAAGTACCCACTCGACCTTCGAAGTTACAATCCATATGACCCACATTGCATTATGAAAGATCACCGCACGAGAGTTCATTTCAACTGGATCCATGGGGCATTTCATTGGGCCAAGGATGACCCATGGAGATATTGTTACAGTTTCTCCAGACCCAATGAACAGGGCAACTTCACTGTGGAGTGGTTAGCAAAGCAACATGAAGTAGCATCCCGGATAACACCAAAAACACCAACAGCAGTATCAGCAAAGGCAAGCATACCAATGCATGACAAAGGTAAGAGGAAGATTATCAATTGCATGAGGAGGAGAAAAGCTGAAATTTTCGAGCAGACCCATTAGTAGAGAAAGCAACTATGGCTATAGAGGTAAAGAGGCACCAGTGCGACATGCGAATTGCGTAGAGGCAAATGGATAAGAGAAGAATGAACAAAGAAGAGAAGGAGTTGCATGAGCTATGGGAGAAACTCTGAAAGGAACAAGAGCTGCGCAAACAAGAGAGGGAAGCACAACAACAACAGATATAACAACAGGTGCAACATGTGTAAATAGATGAAGCAGTTCCCGTACAAGTAGTTGATTCATCAGAATAGCTGGCATCATGAAAACAGGGTGAACCATCACAGGAGCAAGACTTTGCTCATGAGATAGAACAAGCACTTCAACAATTGGATGCAGACATGGAGCAGCAGGAGTTGGAATAGGATACAAACCTCATGCCTCATCACCGAGAGGTTGACTTACCCACTTCACTACATCCAGATGATGAGCAAGTGTCAAGTGACCAAGGAGGCACAGAGATCCTTAGTGATCATCCGGAAGGAGAGATACACAACATCTCATTCGACGAATCTCAACATAGAGTTGTGGAGTATCGCAGAGTATCAACTCCTGAGGATCATACATCTCCTGCACAAGTTGAGGAATGAGTGACCGTGACTGATGTGCGCAAACATCCAATAGCCTTTGTCAATGCAACCAAAGTGTATGCTGAAGCCACTAACTCAAATGTTCACTTTCTGATAGCTAAGAATGAGAGAATGGTGAAGGAAATACAGACAACCAAGAAAGGATGAGACTTGCTGATAGCATCTGCCCAAGATGAACTGAGGAAGGCAATACTAGATGAGGTATTGTCCCTTAACACAGTGATGTAAACATTGTACTCCAAGTTTCGTGCTGTGCATAAGGTAGTCATCCATCTCAATGGATGGCAACAACGATGTGTTAGAAGAGCACGTATCTTAACAAACTTGCATGCCATTGTTGATGACATGCAAACATGGACGATGAAATACAAGGGATCCCTGCTTCACTTTCCTAAGATGATGAGGGCCAATGTAGTCGAGTTGAAAGCACATATCCAGAGGTAGATCTAGAACTATGAAGAGCTCTCATAGCTCATCACTAGCATACATGATTCCCATGCATGATTATTCAAGAGTATGGATGTTGTAGTACACGCACATGTGATCCCATCTATTGGGACTCTCACCTAGGCGAAGACAAAGAAGTAGGTCTGGCTAGAGCTTGACTCGTACTTCAACGAGTTGATGCGCATTACAACCAGCCCAAACTGGCCCATTAGTGTAGACATCAGGCACAAGCATGTTGCTGGTCTGGCCACATTGAAGACAATGACGTGCATGCTTTCAGACGAGTTGGATAGAGGAGCCCGAGCAGTGTACCTAGATGCTATGGAGGCAAGAGTCAGATTTCAGACAAATGTCACCATGGAGTACATAGATACCATCAAGGACTACCGATCTTGGCATCAGTATGTTACTATCGATCAACATGAGGATGTCCAGGAGTTGGAATTCCATGGTTGTCTAAATCAGAGTGATGTCTAGCTTAGCTTGCTCAAGCCATTTTGTTTCACATGGGTACATGTGCATTGTAAAGTAAAGTCATGTCAAGTGTAAGTCAATTTGTGATAATTGGATGTAATAGTCATAGAGTAGGTGAAGAGTCATGAGGGTAGTTGAACTGTCAAAAAGGGGAATGTCAAGGGTCACCTCACCCTTTGCTATAAATAGTCTCTCATAACTCATTGTAAATGATTTTGGTCAGCCAAGCTTCTGATGAGACTATCTTGGAGAGAGCTTGGACAATATTGTAAAGAGCCTTGATTTCTCCGCTGTGCAGATCTAGTACATCTATTTAGAGGGGCAAGTGGATGTGGTTGTAACATTCCACTATTGGAACTAGTGGTTGGACATGGATGTATTGTATGATTGGAACTTACACTTCCTTATATAATAATAGTGTTATGAAACCAGCTCAAGAAAAGATAGAAAAGATAGATCAATGCCTTATAATTCAGCCTCTTCGAGGGGGAAACCTCCTTTACATTACATAAATGAACAATTGTTGGATGATTCAAATGACAAAACCTACTTTCTATATATAGGAGTCTAAGGAGTCACAATATAACCCAACTGACCTAACAATAATAATATAAAGCCACAAAAATAATAATAGAGGGATTCTATGGGGCACAGTAATAACAATATGGGGATAATAGGGGCACAACAATATTAATAAGGGGTGCAACTACAATAGTAAAGGGGTAATCACTAGTATTATAGGGACCCAACATGCCCCTCTCCTTCAAAAAAGTGTTGTCCTCAACGCTTGATAAGTTTTGGATGCTTCTGTATAAGATTCTCATCCTCCCATGTGGAATCTTCAGTGGATAAATTCTTCCACTTGATAAGATACTCCGAAATTGATCGATTTTGTAGCTGTCGAGTTCTTGTTTCTGTGACTGCTTCTGATTCCAATATAATTTTTCCTTCCTTGTCAAGTTCTAGCAATATTGTTTGAACTGGGAGCAATCGATAAGCTGCAGGAAGCTCCAATTTGTATGCCATAGTACCAATCTTTTGCAACACCTTGTATGGACTATAATACTTTGGTGATAATTTATTATCCTTCTTAGCTTGCTTGAGGGACATTTGTTATATGGTTGTAGCCATAGGAATACCCAATCACCTACATCAAAACTTCTTTTTCTGCGATGTTGATCTGCCTGTTGTTTCATTCTATTATGTGCCAACACAAGGTTATCCTTTAAGAGTTCGAGGACTTGTTGTTGATATTTGATGTGATGTTCCACTGCTTGAACCTTAGATTTTTCTCTTAAATATGATGTGATGGATGGTGGTTGATATCCATAAAGTGCCATAAATGGGGTCATTTTTGTTGCTTTATGGAAGGAAGTGTTATACCACCATTCATCCAGAGGCAACCATTTGACCCATTGTGTCTGTTTATCAGATACAAAGCATCGAAGATATCCTTCCAAACATTTGTTTACTATCTCAGTTTGCCCATCAGATTGAGGATGATAAGATGAGCTATGAGCTAACTAGGTACCAAGACAAGAAAATAATTATGTCCAAAAATTTCCAGTGAAAATGGGATCTCTGTCACTTACAATAATCTTTGGATTTCCATGTAGCTTTTGAATTGTTTCCATAAATGCCGTGGAAACTGTACTGGCTTTAAATGGTTGTGATAATGCACAAAAGTGTGCATACTTGGTAAGTTTGTTAACTACCACCATGATGACACTCTTTCCCTCAGACTTGGGTAAACCTGTGATAAAATCCATTGAAACCTCCTCCCAACGTTGGCTTGGAATGGATAAAGGTTGTAATAGACCCGGTGTCTTAATTGTTTCAACTTTATTTTGTTGGCAAACCAAACATTCTGCCACAAACTTTTGAATATCTGATTTAAGGCCATCCCAAAAAAATTCCTTCTTAACCTGTGGTAAGTTTTTAAAAATCCTGAGTGCCCTCCTAAGGGAGAAGTGTGCAAATCCATAAGAATCTTTTGCTTTAGCTGGGAATTCTTACAGAGATATAAGCGATCTTTGTACCATAACGAAACATTTTTCCAGCTAAACGTATCAGACGTACTGGAATCTTGTTGTAGCTTTCGAATAAGTGCCCACAGTTCTTCGTCATTCTTCCATTCATCCCTTGCTTCATTTATCCAATCTGGTGGGATAATAGAAATGGCACACAACAATGCTTCCACATCCTCATCCTTTCTTGAGAGTGCATCTGCCACCACATTTTGCTTCCCTTTTTTGTAGATGATTTCAAAGTCATAACCCAACATCTTTGTTACCCACTTTTGTTGCTCTTCAGAGGATAATCTTTGTTCTAAAAAGTATTTAAGGCTATCATGATCCGTTTTTACCTTGAAGTGTCTTCCCATTAGGTAGGGTCGCCATTTCTTAAGTGCATGAAGTATTTCCAACATTTCCTTCTCATAAATAGCTTTGCTTAAAACCTTTCCCTTGATTGGATGACTTTCAAAAGCAATGGGTCTTTCATCTTGCATTAGAACAACATCAATTCCATTTCCTGAAGCATCACATTCCCACAATAAAGGTTTTTGTGAAGTCCGGTGTAGCTAAGGCTGGTGCTTGGCACATTGCCTCTTTAAGATGTTCGAAGGCCTTTGTTGCTTCTGGAGTCCATGAAAAATGCATCTTTCTTCAATAATGTTGTTAGAGGTGCTGCTATTCTCCCATAATTCTTAACAAACTTGCGATAATACCCTGTCAACACGAGAAATCCTCGCAGATGCTTTATGGATGTGGGGATTTTCCATTCCTTAATGGCTTTAATTTTTCTAGGGTCTACCTTAACTCCTTCATGAGATACAATATGACCCAGATATTCCACCTCTTTGACTCCAAAGAAGCATTTGGATCTTTTTGCATATAATTGTTTCTCCTCCAATAGTTGTAGCACCCTGTCAACATGTTC
>APFE031242251.1:0-28395 GCA_000404065.3 Pinus taeda
GCCCTCTTTGGAGGATTTACCCCATTGGCGTGAGTGATACACTGTGGAACACCGCCAATGGAGAAAGGGCTATATTTTTGGGTATTTTGCAGAAGGTGTCTTCGGGGCATATGGAATACATTCTTTAAGGGATAGAATGCAGGGGTTTTCAAGTTATGTCACTTTTCATAGGTCCCGGAATAGGTCCTCCAATGTACGGGAGAAGAGGTAATAGGGACGGTGAAAAAATACTGTGCAACAAATGCCCCCTAAAGCATGAAGCCCGAGAGAGAGAGGGGTGAAGTGCTTTACAAGAACATGGTTGACTGAAAACACGGCTTCCGAAGAACCTGCATGAAGTACAACTGATAGCTCAAAGACATGATGTACATGGTATGGATGTAACCATCCATAGCAGAGTACATACAAATTTGGATCCCAGGTATGGACGCAACCATCCAGCGAGGATCGATGAATAGACTCAGGCATGGTCGTAGCCATCCAGTGAATGAGTCATGTAATGATTATAATAATCCACAAAATGCAGCTTGGATCTCAACAGACAAAATCTAGGGTCTTGCGCTCCAACTCGGCCCAAGAAAATTACAAGTTCAAGCATGCGAATATAGGAGTCGAAGTTGAACATGCGAGGACATCGTCTGATTACCAGCCAATGATGAAAATTGTTAACAGACGCGAGAGGTACCACCAATAATGACAATGGTCCTCAAGGTACTATAGGTACAATCCACGGCGTGCGAATCAGTGAGCCAGAGTCAAACACCCATAGAATCATCCGATCGGAGGCCAATGATGAAAACCTCGCGTCGAACACGAAGAACCTGCCATTGAGGCATGCAGGCTCCAAGGTACCTGAAGGGAGTCCCTAAGTCAACTTCCTGGATAATGAGCTGAAGTCGACAGGAAGTGACCTTGATCGAAGGTGGGCCATAATGTTTCCCACATCAACGACACGAGACAGAGAAGGATAAAAATTTTTGTGTGAAGTATAAGAGGGAGGTTGAGTATTCTGCAGAGGTCAACTTCTCTTGAACATATCGGCGGAACGACAGTGGACTTCGCAGTATTTGAAATCAAATGATCAGGGGTCATGGTGACAAGGTGATGAGCAGATGAATGGTCAAACAGGATACCCAAACCCATGGAGGCAAGTGTAAAAACAAGATGAGATATCCCCACCTAGACGCGAATGTAGATGATTGCCATGTTCAAGAGCGACATACTGCCGACATGACTTTGATTACAGTTCCTTTTTTCTCCCACCATTTCTGTCGAGTACCCCAGTTATTTTTGGATGAAAAGCTTGACGGGGATAACATATTCTTGGCAGGCGTCATTGCGACGGAATCCGATGTGATTGAGTTTTAACGAGTCTGACAAAGGAAGGACTCGGTGCCTTTTCATATTTAGAGAGTTTGAAAAGACAACAAAAAGAAAACTCCAGGGCTATCCTTTTTCGTAAAGTTGTGCCTCTCGAGCCCGAAAAAGTATTAAACCATGCTCGAAAGAACCGCTCAATCATTACAACCGAGGACTACTTTTCATAAGTAGTGACTCTGATCTGAAAAAGTAAAAGAGCGATCAAAACCACGTCGCTTTGTGACCGTTAACGAACTGGAAACAACAAGGGTCCGAAAATATTTTCATTTTTAAATGGTCGGAAAAAGGTTTAAAGACGACCGCCTCTCATTACCGTTTAATGAGTCGAGAGGACCAACTCGGCATTCTTTTCACGTTTAGAGAGTGAGAAAAGAGCAAAAGATGACTCCACAGTGACTTTTTCGTGTATTTACCGAGTCCAAAAAAGTATAAAATACAACTCGTTTCGCCATGAAAGCTCTATAAACACCTGTCGTTGCACAAAAAATCGGCGTAAAACCCATTTTCGACACAAATATCCATAAAAATATTCATAAAATGACTTTTTAAAGCCTAATTAGGTTCAAAAAGCTATAAAAAGGTCAAAATGGTAAAATAAAAATTACTTTTCACTTTTTACCTTTGGAGAGCGACATTAGGACTTTTTGGAGTGTGACCTTCAGTTGGCCATTGCGACCAATCCAGTGGACCATTTCGAGCGCCGTTAGTGCTAGGTAAGCGGTCTTGTCCTTAGCTTCATTTTCATCCGTTTGGAATTTGTTTTTCATTTCATTTTCATTTCCCATGGGGAGAATTTTAATTTTAGGGGTTGCGCCCATTGGCGCAGGTTTCAGGCACAGACTCGCGCCAATGGGGCAAATTTCCCACAGGGCGCGCACCCATGGGCGCGACTCTTTTAGAAACAGTTGCGCCAATGGCCACGTGCATTCTTAGGCCAATTTAAAAAAATTTGAAACCCATTTTGCTGCAATTTCAAGTTGTGTGAGGGTCTAATGCATCATTTTGACTTCTATTTGCGGGGAAATCCACAAAAATGGTGATGACATGGAAGGAACGGGAACATGACCAAGTGGACACATTGGCCCTAGCGTATGAGGATTGCACGGAAGCTCTCAGAGCGTGTGGGCTCAAAAAATATTTCATGCTATCCTATTTGCGAGATCATCTAGAGCTCTTGCAGTATCTGATCGACTTGTGGGACGTAGAGGAATAAGTGTTACGGATACGGGATCAGGTGCTGGAGTTAGATGTGTCTGATGTCTACTTCCTAACTGGATTGTCGTGATGAGGGTCGGTGCCTCGATTCGCTGGGAGTAGGCCATCCAGAGAGAAGATGGATGAGGTGAAGCCTCGAATTTGCCCGAAGACAAAAGATGGGTAGGGAAGTTCGAAGGTGGATATCCCGACCGTTCAGGACCTGACACTGAGAGCATTGCTATTCACCTTTACATGAGTTGTGGGGGCACAAGTGCCCCACAAAGCTTTGAAGAACCACCTGTTATTAGCAATAGAGTGCCTTAGCTCAACGATGTTCAATTGGGCATCAGCTGTGACGACCAATATGAAGAGGCAGCTGACAAAGGCCAAGCGGGGCAAGTGGCAACAATTCGTGTATGGTTTCATATTGGTGACGTTCTTCTTGGAACATGTGCCAAGCTTCCAAGGGCCAAGGGGCCTTTGTGGCAGACCCAGCACCTCGAGAGCCGAGGATGGCTCGATGGGCGGCACGGATGCCAAGGGGAGGTGGCAGCTAGAAGATGTCCTTCAGACCGGAGTTCTTCGGGTGGCTTCGCCACCAACTGATCATGGTGGAAGACTGGCCGTATGCAGGGATACACTTCACTGAAGACCTTGACCTTCCCTTGCCAGAGGGAGAGTACTCGGACGAGGAGATTGGTACGTCCTCATTTTTTGATTTTATATTTTTATGATTTTTTTTGTCAGTACATACTTGTCCTAATGACCTTTATATGCATATGCAGATGTCGGCCCAGAGCATGTAGCTGGCTTGTCTTCCATTGCGAGGAGACATCCAGTAGCAGCAGCAGCAGTAACAAATCCTCAGGAGGAGGGCAGTGACAGAGGGGAGCTTATCCAGAACCTCGAGGCTATCAATTGAGGGATCTCGGATTATGCTCGGCTAGCGAATGTCCCGCTAGCGTACCAGAGGCACACAGTAGGGGTGCCAACTCGCATCCGCCGGCTCCTGAGGTGTCTAGTGCAAGCGGTGACGTGCTATCATGAGCACCACCGAGACTAGATATCTAGGCTTTTCTTTTCATGCATATTTTTTGAGAGACATGTTGTCTCCGCATGTATTTAGACAAACATGTATTATTTTTTGATGATGCACGAGGTGAAAACATTTTGGACACACACACACACACACACACACACACACATATATATATGTTTTATGGTTTATTGTACTTTATGCTTCTTGTGTTATGTTGAATCACATATTATGCGAATGCCTGTCCAACACATAATTAGCTAATGCATCGGTTAACGTATTAAGTCGTCTTGGAACATGTTGATAAGTAATGAAATAAAAATCCCATTCTAATAACTTAACACGTAAATACAACCTTAAAATCCGATGGTCTCTGACGAAATAATGCCCGTTGAGTTGATGGACTACAAGTTGAGAGTTCAAGTTCACGACCAATGTGCGAATGCCGAGGCTAATCGCCTCAGCTAATAATTCAATCACAGTACTATAGTCAGCAACATTGTTCGTTGTACAACCCAGACAAACCCCTTGAATATCTACTAACTCACCATGAGGATCGTAGATCACCCATGTCGCAGATGACAAGCTGCGTGTATTGCAGGAAGCACCATCAGCGAAACCCACGTAAGGTGATCCAGATATCTGTTCAAGAAGTAAAAGACACATTAAGCGGCAATCACGCCAACATACCAATATAAAAACTAAAAAAACATGCACACACAATACACTTGCTGAAAGCACACGTATGTACACAAAGAGAGTGCCTGGACTCATGCATGTTATTTCTTGAGGTAAAGCCCATTTCTGAGCCTATCCAGGGGATTGCCTTCATAATCAATAAGCTCGTAGGCGCCTTTTTGAAAAACTCTTTCCACAATGTAGGGCCCGTGCCACATAGGCTCGAGTTTTCCTACCCCAAGCTTATCGTTAGCTTGATCATAGAGTAGTACTAAGTCGCCCTCAATGAAAGAGTAGGAGTTAATAGTATTATCGAAGTGAGTTTTCACTCGCTTCTTTTGAGCTTCAATAGCTAAGGAGGCTAGACGACGAGTCTCATCCAGCCATTCTAAGTAAAGAAGACGCTCTTCTACTAGAGTAGTATCAGGGAGCAACTTGACGGCTATCTTTAATGAAGGAATCTCACACTCAATAGGAAGGGTCGCCTCCAGTCCGTAAACTAACTGAAAAGGAGTGAAACTAGTGGCGTCGTTCATGGAGGTACGGTAGGCCCACAAAGCAGAGAACAACATCAGATGCCAATTGGACTTGTGCATGCCAATAGTTCTTTGAAGCATTGTGACCAAAACCTTGTTCACGGCTTCCACTTGACCGTTTTCCTGAGGATAGTACGGGGTCGAACTATCATGCCTAAGGCCCAACTGGGTTGTTAACTCGGTCATCATGTGATTACGAAAATTCTTTCCGTGATTAGTGACGATGGCTTGGGGTACTCCGAACCGTGAAATAACATGGTTGAACAAAAATTGCGCCGTGGTGTGACCGTCTTCTGACAATGTAGGCATCGCCTTGGCCCATTTCGTGAAATAAAAAACAGCAACGATGATGTTCCCATGCCCCTCGGCCGAGCGAGGGTTACAAGTCACATAATCGATGCCCCATTTGGCAAAAGGGCCGACGGTTACAATAGGGTGCAGTGGAGCAGGGGGTGCACGCATCTTCAATTGGTAAATCTGGCACTCATGACATGAATGGACAGCAAGAATGAAATCCTTGAAAATGGAGGGCCAGAAATAGGCGGCACGGAGGATTTTCTATGCGGTGGCATATCCAGACATGTGACCGCCACATGCACCCGAGTGGCAGTAATTCAGAACTCTCTCTGCTTCTTCGAAAGGAAAACATCGACGAAGAACAGAATCAACATAGAGATGGTACACGGTGTCTCCAACAATGTGATAAGGTTGGGCTTGGTGTCAGATCCATCGGCGAGCATCCTTGTAGGTCTCGGGATGGAAGGAGGATGTCTGCAAGTAGACAATAATATCCCCGTACGAGGGATCGAGGGTGCTAATGAGGAAGAGAGTTTTGTGTAGAATGGAATCCTGTAACTGAGAGGAGGTTGCAATAGATGGCAAAGAACACAATAACTCAGCGAAGACAAGTGATTTCTTAGACTTGGCAGCAGTAAATTCCAAGTCAAACTCTTGGAGGATGGCTATCCACTTCGAGTATTTCCCCCTAGCAACTGGCGTGACAGAATGTAGGTCATAGGGTTGCAATCGGAGATCACCGTCATGGTATGCAACAAGATGTAATGACGGAAGCATTGAACAGTGCAAATAGTAATGAGGGCCAACTTCTCGACATAATAATATTGAGATTCTGTATCTAACAAATTGCGGCTAAGGTAATAGATAACATGTTTAGTGCCATCATCGTCGTCCTAAACCAGAACCATACCGATGGTGGTGTCAGCAATGGCTAGATACAACGTATAATCGCGATGATAATTCGGGGGCCGCAACAAAGGGGCAGAAACCAGAAGAGTTTTAAGATGTGCAAAAGACTCCTCATCTATGGCATCCCATCGAAACGAGGTGTCGCGCTTGAGTAGCCACATGAAAGATTTTGCCACTCCGGCATAATTCGGGATAAATCATCGTAAGAAATTTGCTTTACCATGCAAACTCTGTAGTTGCCGCAAAGAAGTAGGGGGAGGAAGATTCAAAATGGCTTCGACTTTAAGGGGATCCAAGCGGAAGCCCTCTCGGGAGACGATAAATCCGAGAGGTCGACCAAATTCTACGCAGAAGACACATTTATGCGGATTAAGTCGGATATTGTAGTGTCGACAGCGGAGAAAAATCTCGCGGAGATGTGACGGATGGCCTTGGCGCTTAGCTGAATGAGCGGGAAGGTCATCCAGATAAGGCTGTACGATGTGCCAGATATCATGAAAGGCGTAAGACATCGCACGTTGAAAAGTGGCACCGGCATTCTTGAGACAGAAAGGGAGCCTTTTATAAGCAAAAGTCCCCCACAGACAGATAAAGGTCGTCTTGTGTCGATCAGCAGGCGCGATATTAATCTGGTTGTAGCTAGAAAATCCATCCATAAACGAATATATCTCACTCCCCGCACACTCATCAATGAGCTGTTCAATGAAAGGTGTGGGGTAGTTATCATTCGGGCAGGCTCGGTTAATATCACGATAATCGACATAGACGCGAATGGTACCCTGCTTTTTATCCACAGGGACAATGTTAGAGACCAAATCTATGAGTGGGATAGGGTAAATGAAACCAGCTTTATGAAGTTTTTCAACTTCCGCTTTGATAGTTGTAGCCTTGCAGGGGTGCACAGGGCATAAACACTGACGAACAGGTTTAGCTCCTGGATACGTAGGTATCTCATGCACTACGATGTTAGGATTGATGCCAGGCATATCTTCATAAGACCACGCAAAGACATCACAAAACTTGCGAAAAAGAGCTATATAGATTTGAATTTCCTCAGGAGTGCAAGTGAATCGTATGTAGATGTTCTCGACAATCCCTGGTTTAACAGAGATGTCGATAGGTTGGGTCTGCGTAATGTTCCCCAAATTCCCTTCGGACGATACTTGGTAGACCTGAATAGGCGTCTGAAGAGGTTTTGAAGGGAGACACGGAGCAAACCGCTCGATACAAGCCAACGTTTCCCAAAGGGTAGGGAGAAACGAGGAATGGTAATGAAGATTGAACCATAGAGGTTCCTCGAGAGACATGGTCTCCATGATGGCTTCGTCGGAAGGAAATATTTCCTTTAATGGATCCAAGGAGGCGCATTCTCCAAGCCAAGGGGAATCGTTGTATGAGTCAAGAGCTCTGCTTAAAGAAGCGGGTTCAGCAGGAGGAGTCGATACAACAATAATTTCGATGTAGTTGAGCTCGGCGGGACTCAACAGCATCTCCTCGCCCCATGATTCTATCTGGTTGATGGGTGGGAGAACCCAAGGATTAGAACGAACTGAAATCATACTGATAGAGGCGAGGTTGGGAGGTGGGAGGGAGAAAACACCCATGAGGGTGGGATCTTTGAAGAGCCCAACTCCCACACTCTCGAAAGGGATGGAGGTATGCTCCACGAAAGGCACATTTCCTTCAGAAGAGGAAGGGAAGAAGGAGAGTTGGTCTACCGTGACAATTTTCCCCTGGTGAGGGAAATGAATGACACGGAAAAGGGATGAAGCCACGGCACGCATGGCGTACGTCCAACTCCGGTTGAGAAGGAGGTTGTAAGTAAGATTTGCGTCAACGACCTCAACTTCTACATCAATGGTTTTCCCTTCTAAAGTAATAAAAAATTATTGAAGAATACCATAGTGATGATATTTTCTCACATCGAAGGCTTCCAGTGTCGTAGGAGACTGGCTCAAAGTTGGAGACACGATCGCTTTCCAACAAGCAATAGACATGATGCAAGTTGATGCGCCCTCATCAATAACTGTACGATGGATCATTTTCGAATTGATGATGACTTGTATGAGAAAGGAAATCTAATGAGGCAGATTTGGGACATGGCTCTCGAGATCAAAGGTAATCAAATCCGAATCTGTCGGGTCGATGCCACTGATGGCCGATAGCAAGGACTTCCTCTGAGGGGGGCAGCTTTGGAAAACCTCTAAGGCGGACATAGCCGATGGAGCCTGTGCTAAGTCCTCAACTATGCTATAGTGCTGGGCAGCATGAGCATTTGGGTTGTAAGATGATCTCCTGAGTACTCCTTTGGGACGGGGTCGGATGGTCGTCTCAGTACTTGGTCTCTCGATATGGAGCGGACGAGAGCTAGACGAAGGAGCGCTTGAGGGGACCTCAGGCTCCTTTCCGGTGGACGACGGATACTTCTTTGTTCGAGTCATTACATGAACGGGAATGGTTCCAGCCATGAACACCTAGGAACCAAAGGGAGATGAAGACGAAGATGGATCAGCCACCATTTGAGTCTGTTGAGAGGGGAAAGGTTCTTTCAGAACCGCAGGAATCCCAAGGGCACGTTTCAACAAACGACTAACCTCAGACTGCCTAGGGCAGTCTTTGGTGTAGTGATCCTCATCACAGATGAGACAAGGATACTTGGGTTTGTGCTTAGCTCCTTCCTCGGATGGAGGTTTGGAGGAATCCTATTTAGGTTTCTCAGACTTATTCTTTTCTTTCCCCTTTTTCTTTCCTTTCGAGGCCTTATTCACCGTGGTGGACTGGAGGGCGTTAACCTCAGAAGTACTTCCAGAATTAGAACCACCCTGAGAAGTGTTTTCGCTAGAAGCATTCGGTTTTGGCTTCCTAGGGTTCGAGGATGATTTTTTGGATGATGGATTTATAGAGCCAATAACTCCATCAACAGATGGGTTTGGTGGAGCTTTGGATGTACCTTGTCTCGAGGCATCAGGAAAATACTCATACAAAGTACATGACTGAGAATAAACTAAGTCAAGGTACTGAGCACGCGCAATAGCTTGCTCTTCAGTTACGTAAGCTTCCATGGCAATGTCCCGTGCGATCTTAGGGACAAAGGAAGTTGTGAACCAATCGGTGAGGATTTGATCAGGAATCCAAAACTTGATCAACCGATGACGCCTTCTCCATTCATGTATATGATCCGAGATATGCGTAGCCGTGTCCTACTTGAGAGACGTAAGGAGATGGGTGCCTGTCTCGTACCGAATGGGTAACTGAAAATGAGTAAGGAATGCCATTGCCAATGAATTGAAATCTTGAAAAGACACACGGGTCAATTCAATGTACCATTTAGCAGTGGAGCCAGTGAGAGTCCTTTGGAATAGGTGGAGCTGAAATGAATCGTCAAGCCATGAATTGGACGAACACCAGAGGTGATAAGTCATTATATGGGCTTGAGGATCCTCTCCAGCTTTGCCGTCGAATTTGGGACAATCGCCAGGTATCTTAGTTGGCAGTAGTGGCCATTGTGGATTATGAAAAATAGGATCATTAGTTAACTTTGACACATCAGGAAGTTCCAACGTTGCTAGAAATGGTAGCTACGGGTTGAAGGACATCTGCAGATATGAGGTAGGGCCAGAGTTCCATCCAGTTGCCGGTTTCCCCCATTGACTTTGTCCAGACAGACCAGGTCCAAAAGGACCTTTTCCATAGGAACTCTACCCATAAAGGTTATATCCATAACTGGATGGTTGATTCTGGTTCTGCCCCCCAGCACCCCATTGGTTACCATATTGATCGGCAGGAGCAACATTGAGTTGTTGATAATTTTGATAAGGGGTGGCCTGCACCTGTTGATAATTTTGATACGGGGAAAACTGGTTTTGCCCCTAGGGTTGCTGGTATCCATATGGTTGCTGGGTCCATATTGAGCCTCGGAACCAGGCTACGTTTGATAGGAAGGTTTGGATTGATACCCACCTTGCGGCTGGAGACCAGTTTGATTCTGGGGCTGGTAATTGGGTTGATCTTGAGAGGCAAGAACCATCTGCATGCCCGATTGAGTAGGCCTAGAGAGATATCCTTGCGAAGACTGAGGTTGGGCCATCTGGCCGGAAGGTTGCTAGGACGGACCTACTTGCCCAAAAGGTTGAGCTTGTTGGGTGTTTGGTTGTCCTTGTGCAACCGAGGGTTGACTATGATGAGCAGTGGGCTGGCCTTGCTGCATGTAAGGCTGGCCTCCCTGCCCAGAAGGGTAGCCTTGCTGATTTCCAGGTTGCCCTTGCTGCACGTAAGGTTGTCCCGGATTCCCATAGGGTTGGCCCGAAGGGTATCCCTGTTGTACTCTAGGTTGTCCTTGTTGAGCATAAGGTTGTCCCGGGTTTCCAGAAGGTTGCCCAAGATACGTAAAAGACGGACCACCAGAGGCCAAAGGTTGTCCCTGGGAGGGTTGTCCTTGCAAGCCTCCAGGTTGCCCTGGATAGGTTTGGCCATAATACTGCTGCCCATAATTAGGCTATGTGTAGGATGGCTGACCTTGGTATGATGGTCCTTGAGATGGTTGCCCTTGACCCAGACGAAACTGGCCACCACCATAACCGGTGGTACCCCAAGCGTCATTCAATGGAATTGAAGACTCAACCGCGGGTTGAGCTGGCGAGGAGGTATACAAATGATGACCTATAGGGTCATAATAGGGGCCTTGTGCACCTGGATTTTGGACAACATGCAAGTACTGAGAATATGCCCCCCTGCTGAAATGGCATCAGAAGAAGGTGGGGCACTGCTTGCAGGATGAACAACTCTGGCAGCATGTGCCGATTGGCCACTATGTACTGGGCGACGGGATGGGCCGGCAATAGTAGTTACGACGGAAGATGTCATAACAGCACTAGCAACCGGAGTCAACGATGCAACACAAATGCTCGGATTGGTCGGAACTAACGTGACAGCGCTATGGTGAACTTGGGAAACAAAAGGTCCCGTAGTGGGAACAATGTTATTGTCCCACATAGAAGAGGAACTCCCAGATCCCATGGCATCCCTTAGATATCTGTAGCACACAGGCACTATAATACTGAGAGGTGTAACAATGTAGGGCATAGATATGACCAGGGATGTGGCCGGGACAGGAGTCTCAATACTCGACATAACAGGTGTTCCACTCGATATAGGAGATGTGTCTTCCATATCAGAAGAAGCCATCGGGGTTGAAACACCAGTAGGAGTAGAGGGAAAATGCTCTTTGGAAGGTTCCTAAATAGGGTTCCAAAACAAGTTGTAAAGCTCGTCCTCTGGAGCACGAGAGTTCAACGGTTGGACACTTGGAATAACAGGAAAAGTGTCACCACAAACCGGTGTCTCAGGGGCAACAGAATAAGGAGACCCTTGGTCACTCGGGACAGAAGACAGGATCGATGGATCTGCCAGGATGATCGAATCAAACAAAAATCCTAGAAAATCTAACGATAAAAGACCCTACTCAAAACTAACACACACAAGATCTAACAAGGTAAATGTAATCGTGGTCGAATAAATTTTTAAGACATTAGGACACAACTTGACCTTTTCATATTTAAGAGTCGAGAAAAGGACAAAAGATGACTATAGTTGCCTTCGAATATTTAGTGAGCCCGAAGTGACAAATGCTCAAGAGATCCTTTTCTTTTAAGGAATCTTAAAAGGATCAAAAAGTGACTACTCTAGAGAAAATAGGCAAGGGGTTTACCAGACAATCCGTAAAACTGCATATACACCTTAGCAATCATATGAAAGCCAAGGACTTTCCATACAGCAGTCAATCTTCCCGAATGCTGTGTTTGGTGCATTACGGGCTGTAAGGCGGCAGACACGGCTTCCTCTGGATCAAGGATGATAACCTAGTGGAGTCTCCCCATATATATGCGATGGTACGTGGGAGCACAAGTCCGTACTAGACCACAGTTGAGTCACACAAGGAGGAATCACCCAACCTTAATGTGAGAACAAAAGTTACTAGGTTTAACGACGTCGGAGCACGTCTCTAGCCTAGACCTCTAGAATGTGAGCGTTATGTTCAATGCGTTTTTAAGTTCATTCGATTTTTTTAAAGTTGAACTTGAGTTAAAGTTTTCGGTTTTCAGGTCCTACCGTATGTAATTTCTCAAAATCCCTAAATGCAATCTATATGCCAAAACATGTCATTCCATTCGATGAATGCAAACTACAAGAAATTTAGAGAGCTTTCATGTAAACGAAACGATCACAAACAATAAAGAGTTTCCCTAATGTAGCTAATGCAAATAAACTTTTCTTTTATATCACTAAATCACTAATCAAAATGAAAAGCCATATCTTTCATTAACTGTTTCAAAGCAAAAGAGATTTTATTTTTCAATAATGGAAAAATGCACTAAAGAACTTTTGAGAAATAATACTATCAAATTCTAACCAATACACTCACGTTCAGTTCCTCAAAAAACAAATCAAACATCCAAAGAATAAAAAGGGTCCCAAAGATAGCAATGAGCCGTGTGATCTGGGCTCAAAGTGAGACGAAGCAAAATTCAAGTGAAGACGAAGCAAATCACCTAAATAATGCAACAAAATGATTCATGACTACCAAAAAAGTGTAAGGGAGCAAACAAGAGAGTCGAAATGACAACAAAAAGATCGAAACACCTTAGGAAGGCTCGATTCACAAGGCCACTAGATGCCCTAGGGCTAGAAATGCAAAATCGATAGAAAAAAGCAAACACCCAAAGGGTAGCGATCAAAACCAGTCAAACCACACTCCAAGACACTCCAGTAGTCTAATAAAGGTACTTGGGACAAAACCAAAGCTCAAAAAGTTGAGATACAAGCAAACTTCAAAAGTTTACATGCCTGGCGCGACTGTCGGGATGCAACAAGCGCCTTTCAGGGATTGGCGCGGGTTGTAAGTGTGCAACATGCACCAACTGGCATGACTGTCATGCTATAAACTAGCGCCAGTTGAGTTTGATATGGAAAAATAAAAAACAAAAGAGCCAAGGCTAAACCAGCAATACCTAAGTACTCTCAGGAGGCAAAAACAACACAAGTATCCAACCCAGAAAGCAAAACAAGTGGGGGAAACCAAGGAAACAATCAACGAACAAGGCAAGTTCCAAGTCGTTCAGTTTGCAAACCAAACCGGAGATGGACTGAAGTAGCGTTGATCTACTTCGCTAATGCAAAGCAATAGCATTTCGAAGGCTATCTAGCCAGACTTTAGACTCCGTCTAATAGTTTACAAATCAAACAACAAGACAAGATAAACAAACAAGGCAAAAGCCAACTCCCCAACGGAGTCGCCAAATTGTTGTATAGGTAAATCCCCTCTGTGGACAGAGGCAATCCCACTAGACTAAATGGGGTCTACCAACGATCGAACAATGTTAACACGCAGGTTCCTAATTGCAAAGTAAAGGCCAATGATGAGAGCCTACCTTGAATCCAACGCTTATATTCGTAGAAGAGCCGTCGCTTTCATTCTTTCGCTTCAGCTGGTCACAATCCTCACGATCTTCGTGAACAGACACCTGCACATGAAAAGAACAAGATAAATACAAGCATAAAATCCAAGAAATGCAACTTTGTATCAGTTAGAAAGGATACAACTCAAACATCATAATAAAGACACATGAGTGGAACCATAATGATAGTCGTCTATAATTATTGATAAACAAAAGAGAATACAATCAAGTTCTGACGTCAAATCCTCCTTTGGCTGGGTGAATCAGCAACACATGCCTTGCAAAGCTTATAGGGATGGGAACAAGCCTCTCTCTCCTTGATCACTTGGGCATGGATCTCTTCCTTTAAGATTTAGCCTCATAGGGATGAACAAGACCTCTTGCAAGATGAGCTTAGCAATTCTCAGACTTTGGGACTTAGATTTCGGAGCTTGAAAAGTAGAATTACTAACTAGCTTGTCAAAGGGGAAAGAACAAGCTTATATAGAGGTAGGAGGAGTATATAAGACCATCCACTTGATTCATGGGATTGTCCTTATCATTAGGAAGCTTCCATGAGAGGTGGAGAACTACTTCCCTCCTTGGGAGATTCGAAGCCCAACTGAACTAACTCAAACTGGGATCAGTTCATGGATAGGTTAGAAGGAACCTTCGGAAGTTTGTTTGTTAAAAACTTTACCCAACTGGGTTGGCGCTAGTGCGAATCTAACACAGAGCGCCAGTTGGGGCGCCCTCTTTGGAGGATTTCCCCCATTGGCGCGAGTGATACACTGTGGAACAGCGCCAATAGAAAAAGGGCTATATTTATGGGTATTTTGCAGAAGGTGTCTTCAGGGCATATGAAGTACATACTCAAGGGGATATAATGCAGGTGTTTTCAAGTCATGTCACTTCTCACAGGTCCTGGAAAAGGTCCTCCATTGTACGGGAAAAGGGGTAACAGGGACGGTGACAAAATATTGTGTAACACTAACTTAAGACCGCAACTCCCATCCCAACCCAACCCGAACCGCAACAATAGACTGGTTCAATCTGTTCAAATAATCGAAGGACCAGAGCTAGAAACTGAATTAAGGGAGTACAACGACATTCAGTTAAGATCTGGGCGCATAATAGAAAGAGAGGGAGACAAAACTGATCAAGTTGAAAACTCGTTACCTTTAGAACAAACACTATAAGAAGAGAATTTGGTTAGACAACAAATGCATGAACAAGCAACCCCTTCTTCTCCTCCATTCCCAGAATGATTAATCATACTGCGCCCAATAGAACATCCTGATTTTGATCTTCTGGGAGAACTAAAAAATTTGTGTATAAAAATTCCACTCCTCCAAGCTATCCAAGATATCCAAATTTATGCAAAAACCATCAAAGAATTATGTATAAAAAATCCAAAGAGGAGAATAACAACTAACCCAACTGTCCAAGCAATCGGCATCCTATCTGACTTACTATCAGGAAGAGAAGCACCTGTAAAATATGAGGACCAAGGAAATCCTATAGTTATGGTGCAAATCAAGGGATGCTCCTTCCCAAATTCCTTAGTTGATTTAGGAGCTGCAATTAATATTTTAACAACCAGCACTTGTCAAAACCTTGGAATTACATCATTAGACCCAACCACAACCTTAGTAGTTAGGCCAGAAGGCACACTACATGATGTAATGGTATCTGTAGACTCCTAGGAATACCCTGCTGACTTTCTGATTATTAATCCCAAAAACCAACTGGATGGACACCCTTTAATCTTAGGCAGACCTTGGCTAGCAACTGCTGATGCTTACATTGGCTGCTGACAAGGCAGCATGACTATAGCAAGAGGGAGTAATGTTAAGAATTTAGCCTTATACCCTCTAGCCCAGCCTAGCCTCACAATAATTAAAACAAAGAAACAACCTGTATCATCCCTGAAAGAAAACATTATATCACCATTAACCATTGAAGATGCCCTGGAATTTAAAGACCAAACAGAGGACGACATTATTAACAGCTTCATTAACCAACCAGAAACCAAATGCCATTTACAATGTCACATGATTAGGCAGCATTTGATAATGATGTAGAAGAAGATCCCTTGAAAGACACTCATGATCAATCAATACCACCACCTCCGTTTACAACAACAAAACCATAGAAATTGAACCAGGAAAAACTTTGAACATTAACAAAAATGTGACTGTTGAACAAGAATAAAAGCTGGTCCAACTACTAAGAAAATATAAGGAAGCATTTTCATGGGATTACCCAGACATGAAAGGAATTGATCCCCAGTTGCGTACGCACCACATTTATACAGAAAAGGATGCTAGACCCATTCGCCAAACCCAATGGAGATTAAACCCTCATCTTAAGGATATTGTGAAAGCTGAATTACAAAAACTTTTGGATGTAAACTTTATTTACCCAATATCTGACAGCAAGTGGGTCTCTCCACTAGTAGTGGTGCGAAAGAAGAATGGGAAATGGTGCATGTGTGTAGACTACAGAGAATTGAACAAACCAACCCAAAAAGACCACTTTCCCCTTCCATTCATTGACCAGATATTAGACACATTAGCAGGAAAGAAATTCTTTTCTTTCCTAGATGGCTTTAGTGGATACAATTAGATTCAGATTGCCCTTGAAGATCAGGTTTAAAATACTTTTAACTATCCTTGGGGAACATTTGCCTACAGAGTCTTACCCTTTGGCCTATGCAATGCCCCTACCACATTTCAGAGGGCCATCCTCAGCATCTTTTCAGATTTAAGAAATGAAGGGCTCGAAGTATATATGGATGATTTCACACCTTATGGAGATGATTTTGAGCAAGCATTAGAAACATTGGAAAAGGTGTTGCAAAGATGTATTGCCACTAGGCTCTGCTTGAGCCATGAAAAGTGTGATATGATGATGACCGAGGGACTTATCTTAGGTCATTATATCTCAGCAGTTGGAATACAGGTAGATCCGACTAACATTCAGATAATTTTGTTAATACCTACTCCTACCACGCAAATAGAGGTACGTAGTTTTCTGGGATTTTCTGGTTATTATAGAAGATTCATAGAGCATTTTTCTCAAATAGCTGCACCTCTATACGCACTAACTAGGAATTTTGATTTTATTTGGACAGATAAGTGTGACCATGCTTTCGAGGGTCTGAAAAAGCTTGTATCGACAGCCCCCGTGCTAAGGGGCCCAAATTGGGATTTACCATTTGAAATTTCATCTGATGCTTCAGAAACAGCTATTAGAGCAGTCCTTGGGTAGGAAGAAGATAAAAAGCCATATGCAATTTATTATATTAGCAAGAATCTATCTCCCGCTGAATTAAACTATACTGTGACTGAAAAATAATTTTTAGCTGTAATACATGCTGTAAATAAGTTTAGACATTATATAATTGGGTATCTGGTAGTTTTATATACATATCACTCTGCCATAAAATATTTAGCAAATAAACGTGTTACAAATGGTAGAGTACCAAGATGGTTGATTTTATTGTAGGAATTTGACATCACAATAAAGGATCGACCTGGAAAAGAGAATCTTGTAGCTGATTTTCTCTCACGAATGCCAAAGCCAGCGAACACAGCAGCAGTCGAAGATCAATTCCCAGATGAAAATTTGTTTGTTGTTACTGTCAGGAGACCATGGTATGCTGATGTTGCAAATTATTTAGCGGTAGGTAAATTACCCAAGTATCTAATGCCCAATGAATGAAAACAGATAATGTAGCACGATACCCAATTCTCTTGGATTATGGGCTACCTATTTCATACAGGGGCAGATATGCACATCAGACGATGTGTCCGAGAAGACGAAATATTTGACATTATGAAAGCATGCCATGATGGGCTGTGTGGCAGACATTTTGCAGACTGTAGGATTGGTCACAAAGTTTTACAAACAGGCTATTACTGGCCTACAATTTTTAAAGATGCTAAAAGTTTGTTCACGCTTGTGATAGTTTCCAAAGGGCGGGACTCCCTGGACAGTCCAATGAAATGCCTTTGAATCCATAGTTAGTAATCGAGCCATTTGAGTGCTGGGCGCTCGATTTTATTAGTCCCATTAACCCATCATCAAATCAGAAAACATACATACTATTTGCAACAAAGTATGTTACCAAATGGGTTGAAGTAGATGTACTTCTAAGAGCTACAGAGGACTCTGTAATACATTTCCTTTTCCAAATATTTGTGTGATATGGCCTCGCGAGGGACATAATTATAGATGGAGGACCGCAATTTGTAGGTAATAAAATTGCTGCAACATTCAAAAATTACCACATTCGGTACAAAATTACAACCCCATACCACCCACAGGCAAATGGCCAAGTAGAGAGCACGAATAAGGTGATAGAGGCAACACTTGCAAAAAAAGTTGCATCACACAGACGTGACTGGGCTTCAAGATTGCCGGAAGCCTTATGGGCATATCAAACAACGTGGAGAAATACCACCGGGTATTCACCATATCAATTAGTATTTGGAAAATAACCCATCTTTCCAATTGAATTCAAAATTCAAACACTAAGAATAGCACAGGAGGTGGGTTTGAATTTAAATGAGGCCCAGACAAATAGATTACAGCAAATCAATGAGTTAGATGAAATCAGGCTCTCAGCTCTTCAAAACATTGCATTAATTCAACAACAGAGAGAAAAATGGCATGACGCCCTTATTAAAAAGAAGATCTTCCACAAAGGAGATTGGGCACTCCTATATGATTCCAGGTTTCAGGATTTTCCCGAAAAACTCCAGACACAATGGTTTGGACCTTATGAGATACAGAAAGTGCATGACAATGGCACCATTACATTAACTACCATTGACGGATCTAGACATTCTTTCAAAGCAAATGGTCATCGAGTGCGACTTTACCATAAACTGGTTACTCGGGAATCCTTTTACCAACAATTATGGGAAGATTCTGCTATGTAGATTCTTGCTGAGGAAGATCACTCCTCCTCAGCATTAATTCACTAAACAATTCCTTTGTTTTCGAGTTTCGTACATAAGCTTTTCTCCTTAATTTCGCTTGTATAAACTGTTTTTTGTACATATTTTTTTACTGCTGTTCCATTTAAGGAACAACTACTGTTCCTCTCAAAAGAACATCAGTTGTTCCATTTAACAAAACAATAGAAGGTTTTTATTTTATTTTTTGTGTTGTTCCTCCTAAGGAACAATATTCGTTCCTCTTAAGGAACAACAGCTATTCCTCTTAGGGAACAACAATTTTGCGTGCCTTTATTTTTTGTATTGTTCCTCTTAAGGAACAATTACTGTTCCTCTTAAGGAACAACAACCATTCCTCTTAAGGAACAACATCTCTACATTTTTATTTTTGTTGTTTCTCTTAAGGAACAATGCTTCTACATGTTTATCTTTCTGTTGTTCCTCTTAAGGAACACCTATTGTTCCTCCAAAGGAACAACAACTGTTCCTCTTAAGGAACAACGCTTTTGCGTGTTTACCTTTTTCTATTCCTCTGAGGGAACAAGTTGTTGTTCCTCTTAAGGAACAACAACCGTCCCTCTTAAAGGAACAACACTACCACCGATTGTTTTTGTTGTTCCTCTTAAGGAACAACTGCTATTCCTCTTAAGGAACAACAATCGTTCCTCTTAAGGAACAACACTTTCACCCAATTGCTTTTTGTTGTTCCTTTCAAAAGGAACAACTCTTCTGCCATTTTTTTTACTTTCTGTCATTCCTCCTAAGGAACAACAGTTTCGATTTGGATTGTTTTTTAGGTTGTTCCGCCAAAGGATCAGCATTTTATTTTGCACTTGCTTTATTTGATGTTCCGTTTAAGGAATAACTGCTGTTCCTTTTAAGTAACAACAGTTTCACGTGTATCTTTTTCTTTTGTTTGCTGTCCCTCTTAAAGGAACCACAATTTTGCGTGAATATGTTCTTTTTGTTGTTCCTCTTAAGGAACATCAGCTGTTCCATCTAAGGAACAACACTTTTTTGAGTGCATTTTTCGCCGTTTCTCTTAAAGAACAACAATTTTTTTGAGAATTTTTGTGAATAATGTTACATTCTTCATGATCCTTTCAAGGCAAAGATACAAATACATGCAAGGACATAAAAATTAGAAGTTACTGAAATAAGAAAATCAAAGAAAAACTGTCATATTTCAAGAGATTGCTTTGTACTGATAAGAAAAAGGAAAGGACACAACTATCTATATCACTTTGCTATCTTTATCTTCACTTAAAACTTGAATTGATTGATTATTTTTATCATGTTGGTTCTTCCCTAATTCTCATAATTCTCTTTGATTATTATTATTGAATAAGAATAAGGGCATATTCTCCCCTACTGAGATGTTCAGACTTCTTCCACCATCCCTACTCTTAAGGAGTGTTGAGCCATCCTCTATATATAAATAGGAAGTGCTATATAAAAGAAAAGAAAAAGAAAGAAAAAATATATCTATATGATTACTAACAATTCTATGATTTGTTAGATGGAGGATAGGGGGTCTCATTAAGAGCCAACCTACCATGATCATAAGAAAGTAGTGAAGTGGCATTCCCACTATGGCCACCACACCAGGGATATGATCCAATGGGCACAGCAAAAAAAATAGAAGTCCTTGGAACAGGAGGTCTCATCACGAGCTGACCTGCCCACCTTTCACTCCTTCCTGGTGAATGGCATTGTGATCCAACTGGTTACCAAGCCAGCACAATGGCCTCCATTCTGACATTAGAAAGCACTTTCCTAGGCATATATAAAATATTATGGTTCCAAGGGTGAAAAAGCAACTTTGTCAAGGTTACAAACACCTGTGGGTAACAGAGCTCTGCTGATAGTATTGGAGTCATATTTTTCAACACCAATAGTAATTATAAACCCTTTTCTTATTTCTTTATATTTATTTCAAAAAATGTTATGTTCCCAAATTCCTTTTTTAACCTTTTATGCATGAATATCATTTAAAATCAATCATAACGGTTTAAGTGGGATGAGGACCACATAAGAATTTTACCTATGTCAGCTGTCCTTTTTCCTTTTTCACATCACTCCATAGTATCTCCATATCTATTCACAATTTTCATCATAAGCCTCGATTTCAGCAACTTGATACTTTTTGTGATTTTGTCATGGATATGTACACCTTTCCTTTTCTATATTGTACGATTGTCATCCAGTACCCTGCTCCTCCATTTAAATCGGTTGAGGATGACATATCATACTTCAGGGGGGCACAGGTGACTTCCAAAATACTCCTGCATACGTGTCAGTTTCCTATTTGGAGGTACTAGACTGCATCAGATCTCTTAATAGCAATTTTTAACAGTATTGGGATATTATCCAATATGCACAGTTTGTTGTTCCATTGTTATCTCTGTGTATTGTTGTGTAAAATTAACAGTGTGTAGAACTTAGACGAAATGGGAGGTCGATCAGTACGCAGCGAGCCACAGGTACTAATAGTTTCTGACGCTGCACGAGAAATTTTGGTAAGAGTAGGATGGATCGCCTATTTTACACGATTACAACAGCCCCATGAAACTGTGGCTATCGAATTTCTACAGAATTTGCAGGGTGATCAATCCATAGTAAGAGGAAGGCAAATAACAGTGACAGATACAGTAATTGCAGAAGTATATGGACTGCCAATAGTTGGTCCCATATGGACACATAAGAAAGTAAGACTTCAAGATGACATGGCCATCTTTCAGGATGAGGGATAGAACCTAACTGTCAAAAGGAAAGGAGTCCAGCCCGCAACTCTAGGAGAACCATGGACAGAACTAGCTAGAGTAGTGCAGAGCTACATCACCTGCGATGGGAGAAAGGATGTGGTAAGACCACACCACCTCAAATTACTAGTAGTACTAAAACAGAGATGTGCTCTAAATTTACCTGCATATTTAAATTTTTTACTGCATGACGCTGCTCGGAGCATAAGGAAATCCCGTCATATAGGAACGGTAGTAAGCCACCATTGTTTAATTCGATTAATAGTTAGTTATAACCTGCTCAGCAGCAGACTAATTGGGAAGAATTGGTATTTTCAATAGATGGGGGAATTGCCTTACCGGCCCGAAACAAAAAAGAACCACCAGCACAACATCTAGACCTCAAAAATGTAGACAGTCCTCCAGATTAAGAAGAGGCAGGGGAATTTTTGAGAGTCTCCAGGGTAGCAACAGCGAACCCTTAGAATTACATAGTTATGGAGATGAGCAACCCTCGCAACCCGAAGAAGGAGAAAACTAGGAAGAGGAAGAAACTGAGCACACCAGTGAAGAAGAAGGGGAGGAAGTGGAACTTCCCGTAACCTATAGCACAAGTCCACTACAGAACCCATTGAAGGAGGATGAATTGGCCCAAATTTTGGCCAATATGGGTGAGATATTCAACCCGAGAGCCCACTCAACCTCAATATTGAGGTAGAGGAATCGCAGGAACACTCTGCCCACAACAAGGATACATCTAAAGAAATGCATGAGGAGGAAGAAGCAGAAGCAGAAGCCTCCCAGGATGTGGCAAAGCAAACTAGGATTACCTCCCCTGAGGAACCTAGTCAGGATAACACGAACACTAAATATGTGTTCCAAACAGAGAATATGGAGGCAAGCTAGGGCAAGGGAATAATCCGAGAAGAACAAAACCCAGCTGAGCAGCCAAGTTTAGAAAAGGAAATAGTTGTTCCTCCCAAGAAGAAGAAAAAGATGAATAAAATTAAGAGACTACGGAAGGAACAACAAAAGCTGCTAAATTTAGTAAAACAACTCAGATAGAAGATAAGGGTCTTGAAAAGGGGGAAAATCTCTAAAAGAACCTCGAAAATAGGGGATGCAACCATCCAAACTGAACCCCATAATACGAGAGCCACAGAGACTCAAACCGAGCCCATATTCATTCAAGACAGCAAGGAACAGCACACAGCTATTACATACGCACTGCCCAAACAGAAAATGCACAAGTTTGCAATAAAGATGTTCAGACCAAGGCACTGTCCTCCAGCTATATGGCCAACCTGACATTTCATGATAAAGAGACACAGACTGTAGGGAATAGACATCATAATAAGAAATCCCAGGTAGTTCTTCAACCCAAAAGTGTGTTGTTGGATAAGGACCTTGGTGTAGTAAAAATCCAAGAGGATCTGGCATAGGCTCAGCGGACTATAGAAAAGCTTGAAGAAGGGACTGTTCCTAAGAAGAAATACCAAGAGTTACATCAGCAATTAAGGGACATCAATGCAGCAAAGGAAGAAGCCTTCAATAAATGTCGGAAGGCAGAAGAAAAAGTTGAAGAGGTAAGGAATAGACTAAAAACAGTCAGGAGTCAAATGGATATTCTCTATTCTCTACATATAGATGTCCTAGCATGTAGGGCCCCTGCGAAAAATTATGCTTCGTTTTTATTATAAAGATATTTGCAGTTAAAAATTAAAGTTGTTAAGGCAGGGAAACCTATAGAATTAAAAATTGTTGATGATTTTATAAATTGCTGTAAACACTATGGAGTAAAAGTTCAGTGATTACTCTGTGAATTTTATTTGCATAATTTTACCTTGGAAGAGGAAATGGAGAAGAATCCCAGTCCTTTTGTGGGAGATGTCCAGTTTCAAGCATTCATTTCGTTTGTTGTTAACCAGTTAAAGTGGCTCAAGGCTCATAACACTTTTCAGAGACAAGAAAACGGGTTAGACCTTTGGGTTAGGGGTGAACAAAAAAACCCATTACAACTGTGGACTAAGCATAAAAGCCTAATGAAAAAGGAGGGTGTGATCTAGACATTGGGACCCATCCACAAAGCAATTGTCCAGCAAGGGGTAGAATATTTCCTGTCTATCAAAGACCATGCCGTAGCAGTAGCTAAACTGCGATGGAAGACTTCCAATCGGAATATTCAGGACAGAGAGCCATTCGATTACAAAAATTTTAAGTTAGCTTCCGACTGCCTGATCACATATAGTAGCCTCATCTTGAGGGAGGGACCGTATTAGCTAGGTTGTAGATTTCGAAGCCCTATTATCTGGTATCCTGTAGCAAGATATAAGGCCATATATGAATTACCTGAAGGATAGACAGGATGTATTTTTGAAGTTTTAGTTGCAAATCATGGTTTTAGACTACTTCATGAAAATCCATCTCTAGCCTATTCTCTAACTGTTTTCCATGCAAATTACATGGTTTTCATGAGGGCATGAAAACGGGTAAGCAAGGGGGTGTGTTGAGCCATGGAAAAGGTATGAATTTTCCATTTATTTCCTTATCTTTTCCTTTTATCGTAACTCCTTTTATTCCTTAAATGATAATATATCAAAGAATTATAGTAGAATTAAGGGGATTTGTGATTGTTACAAATTAATGAGTTATTTTCTTTTCTTCTATAAAGAAAATAGAAGAAATGGAAAGCCACCATTCGGGAGGAAAAGACAAAGCAGAAGTAACTATTGTCCCTTCGCCAGAAAGCCATATCTAGACAAGAAGATCGAAATCAGAGCGCACAGTCAAGGAAAAGAAAGGGAAAGCGCGACATCAAAGCAAGAAGACAAAACGATAACTGGAGATAAAAGATAGAGTGAATCCCTCAGGATCCTTTGATCCTGAGGGATCCCTACTTCAAAGCTCATCTATATTCTTGTTTTGTCCGCCTGGCTATTATAAAAGGACAACACTTGTAGAAATCAAAGAGCATGTATTATCATTTTGCAAAACTTATTGTTGTATTGCTACTTTGATCATCGACTCTCGTTAATCAAAACAGAGTACAATTGCCTGTAAACTTTTTCACATGATTAATATATAAGTCAGTTGCTGTTCCATTCCTTCATACTAAAGTAGTTTGCCGGTGCTTCACTAGCAGCTAAGGGGCGGGCCTTGGTGGATCCACTTGCTATTTGTACCATTACTTTACAATTCCAGTCTTGTGATGGTTTGATTTACTTTTCATTTCCTTGAATCGCAATGCTCTACAGTTTCTTGTTTTTACAGTTTACTGTTCTAACATTTTATGGAATCGTTTTATTGCATAAGCTGTGATTGAATCGCGTTGCTGTTCCTTTCCATCATAACAAGATTATTATCCTTTACAACTTATATTGTTATTCATTTCAGTTACAAAGGTTCACCGTTCATTACAGATTGATGTTCATTTCCATTAAAATAGCGTTGCTGTTTATTTGGATTAAGATAGCTTTGCTGTTCATTTCAATTAATATAGCTTTGTTGTCCATTTCTATTTAAATAGCTTTGTTGTTCATTTCTTTCTTGCAAGTATTTGGTTATGCTTTTAAGTGTTATTGCAGTGAGCGTATTTTCCATTTTCTCTAGCAGCATTATTGAGTTAATTTAGTTCTCATTTCCAATCAGTTACTTTAGTGTGGAGTGTAAGATCAACAACTGTAAAGGACAATGGCTATTACTATCTAAGTTCTTAGATTGAGGATCTTGTTTATGGTTAATTTCATTTACATCAGTTGATAGAGGAAAGAGTTAATACTACTGCATCCTTGATTGATGATTGCTATAGTTTTCTGAGTGAATGATTTAGTTTCAGAGCATTAAGTTTCTTTTAATTGCAATTAGATTTATTTCAAGCATCTATTTACTCTTGTATTTGAAACATTGTACTGCAAAACATTACTCTTGGAATAAATTTCCTGCCTCAGATTGAGTACACTCTTGAAATAAAAAATCATACCTAGATTAATAATTGATGTAGGATAAATAAGAGTTAAAAAGATACCTTTTATACCTCAACACCTGTCACCTACGGTGTACAATAGTCTGCAGAGTTTTGCAAACTTCAAAGCTGATATGCATAACATTTATATCAGGATGGGAAAGGATCCAACGAAGCAGTGGAAGAAACTGCTATTTGTAGCCACTGATGACGTGATTTTTACTGTCTTGGAGACATGGCCTCCTGAATGGCACGCCCCAGACCTAGCAAAACTGGAGAAGGCGACAGCCCAAAAGAAAAAGGATGATGCTAAGTTGTGCGTTACTCAATTGGCGGAGAAAGGCAGAACGAAAAAGCAACAACTGAGGTAAGGGCAGTGCGAGAAGTGGCACAGAAAGCTGTGGAGCAGTAGAAGGCTGCAAAAGCAACAACAGAAGCACAGGCAGCAGAGGCAACAACATCACAGGTAGATGAGGGCCAAGCAACGTCCTCAGGGTAGGAGGCAGATGAAACATAAACAACAGAAGGGAGCGTGGACCTAGGGGACACATCAACACAGTTAAAGCGCTCATGCATCGCAGAGAGATCGGGCCCAAGGAAGAAGGTCAAGGCCTCAAAGTTGGCCATTGACACGATCACCTTAACCGAAGGTGATCTCCATGACATCGACGAGACAATCTGCGATGTCAAAAGTGAAGTGCTTCAAAAATTCATGCAGGAGCATCAGAATATGTTGGGGGCCCTCAGGGCACAGCTATAGGAGTTACAGGTGTGGCCCCCTCAGGAAGGCACCCTGTCAACACACGTCGCAATAGGAACTTTAGCAGCGGAGCAGATGTTGTGCACAAGGATGGCAAACACAATAGTGTTGCCAGAGGTAGCTCTAGTGTCGTCCAATGCAATGGATCGGTTTTCAATTAACATGATGAAAGGCCTTGGCCTCAATCTGGCTACCCTTCCCCAGGAAACGTTGTAATAGTTATAGGATGGGATAACGGTAGAGCTGCAGGCTAGAGAGAGCCGTGTGATCCAAGTTCTTAGAGAGCAAAAAATAAACATAGAACAACTCAGCTTGCAGTGTGACGAATTGGTGTTGCAGAACCAATAGTTGGTGTAGACGGTAGATGACACTTTCTGACGCATCTTGAAGCTGGCCATCGTAGCAGATCTACCGGTAGAAGTGCGGATCCACAGTTTGGCAACCAGAGTCCACGAGGCCAGAGAAGAGACGAAAAAGGTTCAGTTGGAGTTGAATCTTCAAATCACCGAGTTGTGGTTGAAGGCGCAGCCTTCCACTCCCTCGGAAGTCCGAGAACAGTGCGCTAGCGCTATCACAACAGGGTTGGAAGAAATTGGAGGTGTAGTGTGTGACTGTACCAACATGTTGGAATAGGCACTTGAGGTCCTCACGAATTTGCAAGAGGACCCCAATATCCAGCGCCTAGAGAAAGAGGCGCGTGAACTCCAGTAGCAATATGACAACATCAGAGGAATTGCATAGATGGTAGTCCTCACTCAGTGGCTTGCGAGGATGTAGCAAGCCAAGGTATTAAAGGAGCATGTGTATGTGGCGTGCCATAAGGAAGCAGTTCTTATAGAGCATGTTCAGCCATGGATTGATGAGGCCTTCACAATCACGGCAAATATTGAAGGGAATCTCGCACACATTCAAGGAATGCATGCACAGATACATAGCAGCACGCCAGACACAGAGGCCTTAGAAGAACAGATGCAGCAGGCTCAACAAGCAGCACCTCAATACGTTGTGGACATCAGGACCGTTCGAGACTAGTTGGAGGGACTCCGTGCCAAGATCGCCTCACCGACAGAGTGACTCGAGGGTGAGTCGCAACGTTTGTGTTGGGGGCCTGTTGGGCATGGAATCCCCCCACAGCATGTTTTGGGGCTCAAAGCCCAAGTTTTGAGTGATATTGTAAAGCTATGTGAATTGCAAGCGCGAAATGTATGTTAGAGTCATAGGGTTGTCTGCCCTAAGTTTTGAATGTAGTGTCGGCCTACCCATGGTCTACGGACCATGGGATTGTATAAATAAAGCGAGGCTCTGAGTTGTAAAGGGATAATAGAATCTAAGGGATAGAATGAGATAGTGAAGCATAGAAGAAGTGTCTAAGTGTGTCTTGGGTCATAGTAGTAGGAAGAGGCTTTGCAGCTGAGTGTGCAGAGGCCGAGTAGAGTCCGCAGCTGAGTGCGCAGGGCAAAATAGAGTCTGTAACCAAAGGAGGAGAATAATAAAGAGAAGTTTTATCTGAATTACGTGTATCTATCTTGGGTTATTATCTATTGAATATGAATTGCAATCATACTGTTTATTTACTGCGCGCACTTGTATGAATTGTGAATATTGTTAAGTATAATTGAAAGCATACAAATAAGCTAAGTTAATCAACTAAGATAGGATTACTAGTAAGGACTTGGGTAATAACATTGTTCAGCCCCCGAGTAGGGCTGCGAAAGATGGCATCATAGGCTGTGAGGTACGGGTAAGTGTGCATAGGGTTAAACCACAAACAACTTGAAACCATCAGGCATCTCCAGGGTGTGGAAACCTGGTTCTAGCATCCTCCCATACTATTTTGAGTGAGACCTCAGTCCGCGCTCTGCAGACTGTTGCCGAAAGGGCCAGTAGTACTGGGATTTGTTTGGCTAAATCACCTGTGAACCTGGGTTAGGCCCCAACAAGGCAACACTTGGATATTGATTCTCTTGCACCTTAGAATGGGGAGATGGTCATCAATGCTAATCCCATCAACATGGCTAGTGGAAATTCATCTCTAGTTTATCTTGTCATTATTTTGGATGAATGAATTTTATATCATCTTCTGCTATCTCGGCTCTTGTTTCGTGATGTGTCATGTTTATGTGTGTGCGTCGTGTTCATGTTTATGTGTTTTTGTCGTGTTCATATTTATATGTTCATGTCATTGTATGACAATAACTTTGATCACAAGGTTAGTTACTCATTGTCATGCGGAAAGAGTTATTTTTGCAGACAAACCTAACCTCCCTAGGATTCTAAGACTCTCTAGTGACAAACAAGACAAACAAGAGCAATCCTTCTCTAAATATACATTATTCTATGAGAAACCAAGTGTTTTTCGATCTTACCTTAGGACCAACGCTTGTTGTAGCAGTCCAACCTTGCTGATCCAGATGAGCTCCTCCTTCACTTTAAGACCTGCATACACTAACAAAGCAAACGATTACATAACACCTGAATATTCCATAAAACAAAGCATATT
>APFE031242251.1:48437-71044 GCA_000404065.3 Pinus taeda
TGTAGCTTTCTTTTTTTCTCTACGGTCTTCCAACTTCCTTTATCTTGCATCTCCTTCATCTCTTCTGGTTCTTGGGACATTGGTGTCTTAGCTTCGCGATCTATTGTGTTCGTTCTCTTGAAGATAGTCGGAGAAGAAGTTTGGTCTAGGAGATCTCTTTTGCTGTTAAATGAAGATTTATTTTGTGCAGTATTCGAATCCTCATAACTGTTGATTTGTTGGGCGGGGCTTTCTCCTTGCTTGTATTGAGAACTGTTTCTTTCTTGCCTGATTTCTTGTGATTTAGAGTTTTCTCTAGAGTATTCTTCTTTGATGACAGTGTAGTATTCTTTTTGTGCTCCTACCCACCATGTAGATCTGTGGTGGTTTTTTCTAGCAAAATTTTTCTCGGAGGCTTTTGGGCAATTTTTGGCTAGATGCCCTGTCTCAAAGTAGGATCGACATCTGAAGAGGACACTTTCATAATCAAGTTTTTGGTTCCACACATAGTCTTTACTTGTTAGGTTTATTTCAGCTGGGAATCTGACGCTGAAGTCCATTTCCACACAAATGCGTGCATAGGTGGTTTGGCATATATATCGAACAAGAAAATATATGTTGAAAAGTGAACTGTAGGAGATTCTATCCGACCTTTGACGAGAAGGTTGTCACTAAACATAGGAGCTTAGACAACTTCAAAGTCTTTAAAAAACTTATTAGATGATTAAAAACATATTGAGAAGTACTTGTTAAATCTCTAGAAAAAAATAAACAAAACATTAAATTATGAGTATATGATTTGTAAATTTTAATATATTTACAATTGAATAATAATGCAAATTTTTTAAAATAAACCTTTAAATTCAACAACGTAGTGAAACCAAAAAAATATGTTGAAGTGGACAGTAAAATTTTTAAATAAAAAATATTAAACCATGAATAAAATAATTGCTAAATTATGTAAAAACTATATCCAGACTTGACAAGAATAAGTGAACAATAAAAAAACCACATTGAATAAGAAAATTGAATAAAAAAATATACCATGAATGATAAAATTGCCCAAGATTTTATCAAGTTACTAAACACAAAAGTTCAAACAACCCCAACCCCCAAAGTCTAAACAAAACCTATTAAACATTAAAAAAACAATATGGAAAGGTGAATCGCTAAACAAAAAAACAATATGGAAAGGTGAATCGTGAAATCGCTAAACAAAAAAACAAGACGAAAAATTAATTTTAGTGTTGTGGCTAGAGACTATATCACGTCTTGAGGGGGGCTATCAAGAATTAAACGCACATGTACCAAGAGTGGTGGGAACCCTAAAGTCTAAAACCACCTTTTCTTGGTTGGATACATGAAACGCACTACGTGAAAGTTAATATTAATCTATGTTTTGATATATATATTTCATTAAACATTGAGAACTCACCGCTGAATTCCTTCCATTGTGAACATTGTTTATAGAGTTGTTATAATCTTGACAACTCATCGCCAGATTCCCTAGATTGTCATAATCATAATGGCGACCATTCATGCCCACATTATATAAACACTCTACTTATTCACTTTCCCTTTCGAATGGTTACTTTATGCAAGTTGGATGGTGTTTGGATAGGAATTTGATTAACTTTCAATTTACATTATTCAAATTTCTTTTTTGGGTTACACATTAATTTTATTTTATTGAAATTTTTATCATTGGTTTTTATTAGATAATTTAAATGATGTAATGAATTATTTTTTTTGTGAGATTTGAAAATATTTTTAATTCATATACTAGTTAAAGAAGTGGGTTATTTAAAATTTATCTATTTTTGTAAAGTAAATTTTCAATTCACTTATATTAATAACATGTTATAAGTATGTCTCAATTTGTGTAACAAATTCATAATCTTTATTTTTGTTAATAATTGGTATTCTTTCAGTGTTTTAAACCATTATTTTTAGATATACAAGATGTTATTTTAAAAAAACAAAAGATGAAAATATTGGTTAAGTATGGCATGACAAATGAAATTATGTATGAGGATAACATATTATTCATTAAATGTGTAAAATTACTTGTCGCATGTGCCTTTTTCCTTGTTGTGGATTTTGTGAAATTCATATTTTATATCCAACTTGGTGAGGTATATTATATATTCTCATTAATCCAATAATTTATTATTTGGGGAAGCATACCAATTTTTTATTGTGGTCTTATTCAAAGTTTTACAAGGAGTTCACATTCTCTAAGTCTCATCCATCTTTATGATTAAAACAACTAAGGAATCATACAATAAGGTACTTGGTCTTATGATTCCTTGCTTCAATAATTCATATGATTAATTCTTCATATATTTTCTCTCTGATAGAGGTTGCATTGTACTATTATATGTTTGGTAAAGGAGAATATTGTAGTACTATAGCTCACTTTCCACTTCCCTTTTGGGTGACATGATTTTCGTTTCTTGGAATACTTATTTGTATGCAAATAAAATACTAACAACTAGTACTTCTATTCTTTTGCGAATGCTTCTAGTAATGTCTACACAACCACTAACTTGAAATTCCTTTGATTTTGTCATAAGAAGAGAATTGCATGCTTCTTGCTTGAGCTAATCAATATCTTAACTTAGTGAGCACTCACTAAATAGATCATAGACATCCCCTTTTGTGCATTGATGATAAAAAAAATACGACCCTTGACCATGAAGTATTGGTTTTCCCTTATCATGAAAATGGTATGTGAGGAAATTTGATAGAAATTGCAACTGCTCAAGAAATTAACTTGAAAATAAGGAACACAATTCTTCTCTACTAATCTGCGAAATAGAAATCACAATTTAGAACAACATTCATAGACATGAAATAAGCAAAACCACAAATACACAATGAATTCTAGGGGAACCCAATTGGGAAAAACCCCTCAAGATTATTTGCATTGATTAGATGAATAGAGAACATATTACAATTGCTAGCTGAAACGCTGAGCTCAACCTACAAGCGAATAATTGTTCTCTCTACTCACTGAAGACCTCTGGCCAACACTTAGCCACTTTATGCCTCCATCAGCCTCATAATTCCTTCCACGGTTCCTGAGAAAATTAGCCCCTATTATTTAGGAATTTCCTCCAAATTGATTGCACAACTCCCAATGATTGATCATTAACTGCATGCAATACCTATACACTCAAGCTAGTATACAACTCTTGTTACATTGCCTTGTCATCTCCAAATCAACTAAGGAACTCAAATTCCTTGCATGCACTAACTATTTTGGGGGTTATTGATCAGTTAACTAATAGATCTCTGAGCTGGATTGTTGTCCCACTACACCATTGATCTTCAAATAGATCCAAAAATAATTAGAGGTTAGTTCACTAAACACAACTGAATATAATTGAAATAGATTGCTAGAATTTAGCAATCACACATGCATAATTGAACTTCAATCCCGCTGAATTGAATTTATTGAGTTAAATGAGTGACAAAGTCCATGTCGCACTAGTTAAATTCCTCCAAGTTTTTGAGCTAACCCAAGTTGTCCAGCTAACATAGAAATTCAATTTACTCAATTTGACTAAGGCTAAAGTTAAATGGAACCTTTCTTGCTACATTGTTTCAAAAATCCCTCTTAGCAAGAGAGGGATTCTTCACGACCCCTATCCAGTAGCCGTGGAATGTATTGTAGCACTGCCTCTCACTTTTGGTGATGCTATTGCAACAACTACAACTTAGAAGCATCCAAAAAATCCATTGAATCAATTGTGTCTGTAATTGTCTACTAGGAAAAATGTGTTGTTGCTAACTCTTCTACTAAGCCTCTCACTCTGTTATCAACACTACTCTTCACTCCTCAGTATCTAACTGAAATTAATCATATTGCTACTAAATAATGTGGGCCCCTATAGCAAGGTAATGATCCATTAGGAGAACACCTCAATGGACCTTGCCCAAATTTCTGCAATTTTGGGACTATGGCTTAACATCGCCCCACCTCACTCTCAGAGGTTTGGTTCCATGTGCCCCCTCTACTCACTTGGCCTGAACTGTCCTTTTACTCGATGTCTTTGGATGGTCCTCATCATCCTCATCTTGCTAGTTAGCCCAACTGCCAACTGGCTGAGGCTCCATCTTGAGAGGTCTAAGTCGCTCCCTCTCAACCACCACATCTCTAATATATGCCTTTCTCCTCAAGGTTTCACATGCATCTTCCTCTAATGTGTAGCAAATCTTGATCTTGACACCAATTTTCTTGATTTGACTTGAAGCAACATGATTGAGGTAGGCCTTCCCATTTCTAAATATTACCTCATGCTCTTTTTCTTCAATCCTTATTGTTTCCATCAAGTCATGTTTTCTGCCATCATTCTCTCCAACCCCTCCAAGCTCAATTCAAACTTGAGTGAACTTTGTTAGGCATTGGTCCACATATTCATTATTTTGCATCTTAATATTTCAAAGTTTTTCTTTGAGGGACAATTGTTTATGGTCACTTCTATTTTAAAATAGCTCATTCAATGTCTTCCACATTGCGAAGGGTGTTTATTTTGCATGGTGATTTGAGACCACATGGTCTCTCACTCCCTCCAAGATTATTCTCCTCACCTTGGCTACATATTTGTTCCATTGGGCTATTTTTTGGGCATCAGTTGATCCTGGTTTTAGAATGCATGTCTTGAGATATTCCAACAAGCAATTTTCATTAAGCACTGACTCCATGTGATCTTTCTAGGAAATGAAATTTGAGCTGCCTGCCAAGGCATACTCTAATCTCAGTGCATTGAAGGCCATTCTCCCGAATCTGAAGAAAAATTGCTACATTGAAGCTGGAAATTCAAACTTATTGAGGAAAAAACCCGAAATTACTGTTCTAATGTGAATCCATATCTAATACCATGAATAAATTTGATAGAAATTGCAACTTATCAAGAAATTAACATTAAAAACAAGAGACACAATTCCACTCTACTAATCTACAAAATGGAAACCATAATTTAGAAAAACATGCATAAACACGCAATAAGAAAAACCACAAATACGTAGTGATTTCTATGTGAACCCAACTGGGAAAAACCCCTCAAGCTTGTTTGCACTAATTAGATGAGTAGATAACCTATTACAATTGCTAGCTCAAATTCTGAGCTCAATCTGCAAGAGAATAATTGTTCTCTCTCTATTGACTGAAGACCTCTATCCAACACTTAACCAATTTATGCCTCCTGTTAGGTTCCTATACCAATAGGTTTCAGTTTTCATGATTGACAGTGGAAGTGCTAAATATGTTCATCCTTTATGCTGCAAATGTTCCATATTTTGTATACAGACAAAGAAAATTAAAAAATGAAAAGAGGGTATGCCTTAAAGGAATAATGAAAAGGCAAGAAAATCAATTGGTCAGAAAAAGAGTAAAAATGAACCCTAAACCAAGAGACCAAGAAAGTGGCCAATCAAAATATCACTGCTATCTTATTTGCAAATTCACCATGTGGAGATACTGCTACTTATCACACTTGATGGATGGCCCAACAGTTCAATTTGGACCATGCCATGTTTGAATTGTTGTTGTAGAATAGAGAAAGAATGTCTGCCCAAACAGTGCAAGCTTCGCAGATGAGTAGCTAGGTAGAGGAAATAAGGAGCCCAACTGCTTAATCTGGGCCCTTGGTTGAGATAAGGGTACATTTAGATAGGAGGGCAGTCAAAAGAAAATAAGACATTCAGGGTTTGCCAGTTCAAGTGCACCCAATCCAAAAGAAGAAGAAAATGTTAGGTGTATTAGGATGGGTAGGCAGTTTGAGGTTGCAGAAGCAAGTGTGTGATCATTATTTTTCTTGTCAAGAAGCACCCATCTCATGAATGACACAAATACCAAGGCAGTTGTTTGGTTACATAAACTTTGGAAACATGACTAATTCCCCTTCATTCCCCCAAAGATCATTTACTAACATCCCCTCAAAGACCTTGGGATCTGCCTGAAAAGTCCTGCTTTCACTGCAGTTTTTGTCAAATACTAAGTCAAGTTTTGAAAATTTCTTAAGAAAAGAAGCCACATTTCTTGTGTAAAAATATTCACTCCACACTCCATTCATTTCCTATGTCTAAGTTTCACTTCATAAACTTAGCATCTTTCCCTACAGTTTCACTCCACAAAGTCATATTAATTTATGATTTTATTATTTAGCTCCCTAAGTTACTTTCCCACCCATAGTTCTACAAGAAGCTATGTAAAAACCCCACAAAAATGTATTAAATATCCCACCCCATAGTAATATAGCTATATAACACAGTTTTGGGAAATATTTAGTCCATTTGGGACTAGTATTAACCCTTCCGCGTCCTAAACCTTGGAATTAATTTAACCTTTGGTTAAAATAATAACCATAGTCCACCCCCCCTCTCATGAACTTCACTATTCTACCCTCCGCACTCATTTTTAAGTTCTTTTTAAATGTTTAAATCAAACATTAAACTCCGCCAGCGCATACCCATAAAACCCACTATCCAAAGTTTAAACCTTGGCGCACACATTAACATATTAATAAGGGTGGGTCCCACACCCTGAATCTGCACGCCACTCATCGTCACCCCGTCTGTCGTCCGATGTCCCGTGTTTCAAATCCAACGGTGGGCGGTCTTTTTCGAAACCCCGATCTGCCGGAGTTTAGCGTCCGGGGGATGGGTGGTTTTACCGCTGTACCCCCTCCACGTGTCGTTCTCCCGGCGTGATCGGAGCCCCCCTCCCCAATACCACCCAGGACCAAAGGTGGTGCGGGAGAAAACCACAAACCACCCTCCTCCCCCTGACGTCAACACCACGTCACCGCTGACGTCACGTTCGCGTCGGCCTGCCGCTGCCTTGTGTCATTGCCACATCACCCCCTCACATCACCACCCCGCCAACATGTCCTCTGCCACATCATCGTCCAAGTCAGCAGCCACATCACTGTGCTGTACCTGCTACCCGCCAAATGATGTCATGCTGATGTCATCACCAAAAAGCACCAAAAGCGCCAAAAGTCCCAAATTTTCATAAGATCACGCGAAAACGACCGTTTTCCTTCATTTTCATTGGTCAGTCCGGGAGTGTTGTGCATGCCGTTTTACGTCGATTTGCTGCCCAAGCTCGAATTTGATCATCCAGCCTCTGCCGCTTGCAAATTCAACTCCGTTGTTCGCCATTGAACCTGCTCAACCGCACTCGGTGCCATAAAACCAGGTATTTGCCTGAAATTTCACCTGTTAACCCCTTTTTTCATCGTTTTCTCCATTTAGCTGATTAAACACCTCCATATACCCAAACCAAAGATACTCCTGCACCTAAATTCTGCCTAAATTCACTGATAATTCCCCTATTCCAAAAGAAACCCTGCGAACTTACACCCCTCTGCAATTTCACCGTTAAAAAATCCTTTTTTAGTTTGTGTGGCTGGAAAAATCTTCATATTGCCCGTGCATTGACCCCTTTTACCAAAATTCCTCTGCAAAATTCCACCTATTCGGCTCAAAAACATTCTTATTTTCTCTGTAGTTTTCCCCCACAGTTTATCAACCCAGTGAATTCATCAAAGAAAATAAAAGCCTATTTGAACTCTATAAATTTGCCTCTTTATGATAGCTACAGATAGTGAAGACCATTGCCTCATCTAAACTTATTCTGCAGCTCCTTGACAAAGCCTTAGAGGTAGTTCTCAGTCTTCAGTAGTTGCACTAATCCTGGTTCCAAGTATAAACATAGGAAAAACTTTAAGATGCCACTATAGCAGCTTTAAACATTGCTCCTATCAATGCACCTAACAAAGAGCTTGAAGCACTACCTTTAGCTAATAGGGACTACCTCATTCAGGATTTGGTTGGGGACATAAATCACTTGCAGACCTTCTGTCAGCTAAGAAATATTTATTTGAGCAATAGTGACATGTATGGCATTTGGGAATCAAATTTTCCCATCTAGTTCTTGCCCTCTGTAAATATTTTCCCTGAGATAATTCACCTTTGTGCTGAGAACTATGACCCAACTCAAAGAGCTGTCAAGTCTCCATCTGGGAGCATACTCTTCCATATTACTCCTGATTCCATTAACCAAATGATAAATTTCAAGCAGACTCAGCTTTTGGTCCCTTTTTCTATGAAATACCTGCTGAATGAAGGCCCCAAAATCTCCAACTCTGAGATTTCCAGAATTGCCAAGACATTCATGAGAGCAGACCGCCAGCCTACAGAGCCACCTCCTTTCTTATATGTCAATGTCAATGAAGTAGGCAAGCTTCTTGTAGATATGATATCCTTTGTGCTAGGTTTCAAAACAAGTGAGCACATTGATGAAACATTGTTGGTCCTATTGTCTGCATATAGCCTAGGTCAACCCCCTCCTGTCAAGTACAACTATGCCAAGTTCATTGCCAATAAAATGCATGACCAACTAGTGAAGCTGGATAGGGAGGGAGTCTTCAAATATTCATCATATATCTATCATTTGTTCATCTATTATCAGTCAGATTGCTTCCAATGTCCCATCAAGAAGTTGGATTCAAAGGGTGAAAGAAGGTCTATTATCTTTTGGTCATCAGTCTTCCATCAGGTCCAAAGCTCTCCTTACTCTTATTGTGAGTTCATTGACCAATTTGTTTACCCAGTCTTCTGTCTCTTGAAAATAACTCCTCCTAGATTATCATATGAAATGCAGAAGATATTGCAGTTGTCCAAAAAATACAAAATAGGTGATTGGTATCTCTACCAAAATCACACTGTCATTAGGATCTATGGCTGTGAGCTCTGTCCCTACAGGCTCCCAAGATATGTGCCCATGAGATTGTTCACCTTGGAATATTATAGGCAACTCATCAATTCAGATCTCACTCATTTTCATAGTGCCAAGAAGAAAGCTCGCCTGAAATTCAAAGACCATCTAGGACCCTTTATTATGAACAAGAAAGAAGGTTGGAAAGATGTTGATCAAATACTGGGGCAGAAACTCAAGCTAAACAGGAGTGTCTGGTGGGTCCCTTATGACCCCGATGGCTTTATCAGTGCCAGAAAAGTAAAATATAGGCTGACATCATATGAACATTGTAAAGTCCCACAGATTGAGTAATTTGCTAATCAAGATGAGTGGGTGCAAGACACATTAATTGAAGAACTCACTCAAGAAGAAATAATGGAGCAAAATGTCAAAGATTTGGAAAAAACTCTTGACTTGGATTCTTTTTAGCATGTAACATTCAAATTGCCATACCAAGTTGGAGAGGGAACATCCACTGCTGCAGCTTCACAAGCTGCCCAAGAAACATCTACATCAACAACAGGTACAAAAAAAGGAAAAGAAGTGATGGATGCCGAGAAAGAATAGTTACAGAACAACCTACCACCTCCAAGGAGCAGAGTCAAGAGCAAGCCCCTCCACAGCAGGCTGAGGCATCACAGATTCCAGCCTTACAGACTCCTCTTAATGAGGAAAGAGGTAAGAAGCGGGATAGGGAAGAGACCACACCTCCAAGTGGGACAGCACAACAACCAGAAGCCAAAAGACAAAGAATTGACCCTCAAGTTGAGGAAACAATTAGTGAAGAAATCATAGAGAGTCCAAGGAGGGAGAGAGAAACAAGCCAGCAAACAGCTACCAGCTCATTCCCGCAGGAGCAAGGCAGGAAGCATAGTTCGAAGGTGTCTTCCTCTAGGCAGCGAAGCAAACAGCCGCCTGGCATTAAAGGAACTTTCATGGAAATCAAGGCCCGGAATGAGCTATTAAGAATATAGCTGTATGATCAATTGCTGAAAGCAACACCCTCCAAATAGCAAAGATTGATGGCAGCTTATGAAATCAAGGAGGAAAAGATGATTCTAACTCATTTTAAGCCTAAAGTTCCACAGCCCAAAACAACTGCAGATAACATAAAGACAAACTTGGAAGTCCTCTCCAAGGACATACACCCAATGGATCAAATAGAGCTACGCAAGCAAACAGGTGAAATGGTCTATGCCACTCTAGTAGACAAGGCTGTGATGGCACATCAACTAAAGGAATCATTGAAAAATACAAATACTCAATTGGATTTGGAGAGAATGTCTTCCTCAGCCAAAGATAACCGAATAAAGACATTAGAGGAAATTATTGTGGATCTAGGGCATGATCCTAAGGATCCCAAGGGCATCAAGGCCCTTATGAAGAAGAAAGAAGATGATATTGCTGCACTCAGAAAACAAGTGAAGCTGCCTAAAACTATCCACCCTCAAACTGTAGAGCTTGTGCAAGAAAAATAAGCTGATGATACCATGGATCTGCTCATGAGGATGAATCAAAGAATAATACAGATGGAGGAAGAGTTGGAGAGAGCATTGCAAAGCAAGCAGGGAGAGTCGACCTCCCAGCCCCCTCAAACAGCTCCAACTATTGTCACTGTTCCTCCCACACAAGCAGCAACAATCCCTCCTGCCATTTTAGCATCCACAACGACTACATCAACTACAAATGCTACAACAACAGCAACAACTGCAACAACAGGACCATGATCTAGCATGAGTATGGAAGAGATGATGAAAGTGGTCAAAGAACTAGAAGTTCAGGTCACCGAGGTAAAAGAGGCCAAAGAAAAGTTGGCCAAGCTAGAGGCAAGCTATGACAAGTCCAAGATGACAGTGGCTGAGAAACAAAGAGAAATAAAAGCCTTGGACATTAAAATAAAGGCCTTAGAAAAAGAGCTTACTTTAGACAAGACTCTAGCTGAAATAAAAAAGATTCTATGGGCCAAGATTGGCCAAGCAATCACTGACCAATGGCGATCAATTCAGGCCATACATGAGCAAATAGAGTTGATAGGCCTAGCTCAATTTGAGACTCAGAGGGCTAGAGCAGCATTGGGAAATATGCCCGAGCAATCCAATAAAATGATTCATTTTCTAAACACTCATACCAAAGAGGAGTTGGCAGCATTAGAAATCAATAGCAGGACATATACTATTCTAACAACAAAAAAGGTGCTGACCATGAGAAATTTTGTGCAGACTCTAGAGAGAAAGTGCTAGGAAATGCAGGCAGAAATAAATGACTTCAAGATAAAGATGACAACATTGCAGACCAGAGGATTACCCAGCCTATTGACTAATGTTGGAAAACTATTGTCCTGTGAGCAATATACTATCAGAATCAATAACTATGTTTCCAATTAGATTACAGCATCCTCAAGTACCTCAGAAGAAGCAGGACCTCCCTCTGGACAATCTCTTTATGATAAATTAGAAAACCTGTTTTACATTGAGCATGAAATCAATAATCTGTTTGAGGTCCCACCCAATTTTTATAGATACAAAGAGGCTGATGAAACACTCATAAAAATACAAAGACATAAGCTGCATCCTGAGGATTGGTGGCAAGCAATGCTGGAAATTTTGCCCAGGTAATTTCGGTCTTTTTCCTCTTTTTTCAGCCTCAGATTTTGGTCAGCTATAGGTCAGCAAAATTGAGTACGTAGGCACCGAACAAAGTATAAAGGCAATATGTAGAGGAATTCGAAACGGTGACTCGGAAAAGCACTGGGAAAGCAAGCCCAAAAATCACAAATTAAAGGCACAACCTCAGCCGACTCAGTTGGTCCAAAAAGTCAAATTTCTTTGACAAAATAGACAGCTAGCACACTAATATTCACTACAGCATTTATTTCTTTCATCTACTTCCTTTGAAGAGTTGGTGATGAAATATATTGCATGGAGACTCATCAACTAGATATTTTGTATCTCATTTGGTATATATACCTCCCCATAGAATGTATTAGGGGTTGGTGATTTTATTTCTGGACTGCGTTGTAAACTATCAGACTGTTTTAATACAAATTTCTATTGTAGTTCACTATTTCTGAATCATCTGAAGGTGGATTGGATGTTCTGGGACCTGCTACAGAATTCATGTCATTCTATGGAACAATAAGTTATTCTAAACTCTGTTTTATGTTCTCTATATTCGTAAATTTCATATATGTTTCATAATATTGATAACAGAGAAGAAGAATAGCACATGATTTGTTTTAATGCACCTTGTGTTCAATCTCTGCTATTAATTATGTTTTCTTCAGGATTAGTCATAAATATGAATTCTTAGCTGCTCATGTTTGCACTAATTCCTTCATTCTGAATACTGTTTAGGAATCCTTAATTGCTCCTGCATAATATTCATACACTTTCCCTCTACCAGTATAATGAAAGATTCTTGATTGCCTTTCGTTCCTCGACTTCATTCAATCATTTCCAGATTTGAAAATTGTTCCTAGGTTGCCTATCCTGCTCTGTAGCATTACCATTTCACCAAGAAACACTTTCAGCATTACACTTTCAGTGACTCCTTTGCCCAATGGGAAAAAATGTTTTATACTTGCACCCCAGCTCTGTTTGAAATCACCATCTAACAAACTTAAAACCAAACCCTTTTTATTACAGCTAGCCTAAAATACTCCAAAACAAAGCTAAATTACAAAGAGAGAGCCCTCTCTGGTTGCAGGTAGGCTAGGACCTGCAGCTAAAAGATTGGTTAGTGATTACCTCGGCTGTATTCCCTCTAGGAGGCAGGGAACAAGCTGAGTGATAACACCTCCATCAAACTCATATTTCGTTGTGTGCTTCTTGAGGATATTAGCCCTTATTATTTAGGAATTTCCTCCAAAGTTATTGCACAATTCCCAAGCATTGATCATTCCCTCAACAAGTCAATTGAGCACTTAAAAATATTGATCGAGAAATTTACGTAAAATTTGAAATAACTCAATTAAGGGTTTAACAAACCCTCAATTGGGGTTGCGATAAGGTTAAATAAAATATCTTGATCGAGCCCTTATTTTCACTAGCAGTGAAGATTTAGGTCGAGTTATAGCTAGATCAAGTTGTAGCTAGATTGAGATTTTTTAATCAATAACCCCCACCAATAACCAAATATTAATTGATAATTTAACAATATAGAAGAGCTCAATCAATCCTATAGCTCGATCAAGCCATTTGTTTTTATAATTTTAATAATTGAAAAGAGCTCTATTGAGCAATATTTAAGCCCTCAAATAGCTCAATCAATGGCTAAAATATTGCTCGATCGAGAGCTTTTAAAATTCTTGATTGGGCTTCTTTTCTCTGAATTACACCTCATGTGCTTTCCAAAATGTGTAAACCACCTTCGTGGGTTCACCCAACATAGTGAAATACAAACTCTATAAATAAATAAAATAGTGAAGACATTACAATATATTGCAAAGAAGTTCAAACTAAATGGAAAGATGGTAGCTTATCTTTGAAGATAGATGCATTGACTATGCTCATTTGTCATACATCCCATTATAAGAGGTAAAAATACCTCTTGACATAAAATCTAAAAACATAATAGGAAAAGAATTTATGATCCAAAACCCTAACCTTTCGAGATGATTTGATACAATGAATATGATCCTTAAGGAGCATACTTGATATGGCAACTTCCAGCACATGTTATCTTTGTTTGGGGTGTTTATTGGCTTATTACAAAGATTATTTTGAGTTATATTTATTTAGCATTCTCAAAAATCTTTGATTGAGATTTTTTATGTTGTATAGATTTCCAAAAATGCATGGGAAGTGCCCAAAAAAATTGTTAAAAGTTGAGGACCTATAAAATTGTTGCAAAGTGTTATCACAAAACCTAACCCTAATAGATTGTTGATCAAGAAGACCTTGAGTAACTATTTCAAACCAACTTTTGGTTGAGGCTTAGCCTAGTCAACTTGAGAGGGCTCTCTCACTCGGTTACAGATTTTAGTAATATATTAGATGGCTAACTCTATGAAACAAATAAAGGAGTGTGAATGGTTGAAACAAAGTCAATAAACATTCATTGGGCTTATGGAGTCAGAAAATGTTTAGTATGACAACAATATTAGCTTAACATGGAAGTCAGGGCATCAAGAGTTCAATTATATCAGTTAACACATAAGAACAAGTAGGAAACATAGTCTACAAATGCATGAAGGAAGTTAGAGCATTGCCAATGAGTTTTAAGTAACATACATTCATACTAATGAAAATGGAAAAATGAGGACAAAAATAAAACAAGCCAGCATTGAACTCTTTCTGAATCATGAGGAGTAAAGCCAAACTCTGTATTACATAAAAAACATAGTCTTCTACAATGACACAATATGAGTGTTTTCTCAAGAAATTTCCAACCCCTGGTGCATTACATCTCTTGTCATATATATAGTTTCATTACAAGCTTGGATTCCTTCCTCCAGCATGAGGGGAATTCAAATTTCTCTTGACCTGACACCTACTGATCTTTAAACAAACTATTAATTACAATTGACTGTAAACTAACAGCCCTAGAGACCTAATTCGATTAGGAGTGTAACTCCTTATTGATGATGATGATGATGGTTAACGTCCACTGAGACCAAATTGGTCTATCGGACCTACAATTTTCTTAATTTTTACTTGTCTGGCTCCTCGTCTTTCTTGGCGAGATTGGTGTTGTAGCTTTCTTTCTTTTCTCTACGGTCTTCCAACTTCCTTTGTCTTGCATCTCCTTCATCTCTTCTGGTTCTTGGGACATTGGTGGCAACAACCTTAACTATGAAAATAAACTTGTTCTTTGACAGCTGTCCCTCTTCATTATTGGATTAAGTGATGACTTTAAACTCCATGCTGGCCTTTGATTGCTTGTCCTCTAACTGTCCTTGGATACTAGGAAAACTTCCCCTCCATTTTCTGTTTTGGTCTCCAAAGTGGTTCCTCAAATTCTGCTAACCATATTATCTCCTTTAATCACATGTGATGCATTGAATTAATCCAAAGGTTCTGCTCATATACTCGTGTTAAGACAAACCCCTTAGATGTTGCCTGAAGCATGACAAACTGTTTGAGCTACGAAACGACTGCTATTTTCGTAGCGCAGAGTTTGGGGCTACCATATGCTTCTCATTCTTTGAATTTTCCTTTGCTTAGTATTCAAAACTTCTGACGTGGCCTTTTTGTGTCTTCTGCAGTAGCATACTTTCATAATGGTTCCCCTTTTCATTTCAAATTGATCCAAAAAAACAAAACTGGTAGCTTCAGCAGTTTCGTAGCGCGTGCATTATATGTCATCTTTAGCAGTTTCGTAGCATGCTACGAAACTACTGTGTGAGTCAAGAACACAGTTTTTTGTCATTTTTTGGGATTTTTTGATGGCTTAATGAGCCAAACAAACTGACATTGTCCATCCAAAAATAACCTTCAATCTTCAAAAAGTAAGTTTCACATCAAAATTGCCTCAATTTTTTTTCACTTACTGTCAGGTTCATTTATGTTGAGGCTATTCTTCTGGTTCATTCAGTTCAATCTTCAAATCTTCAACCTGTCTTTTCAGCATCTAGATTTTAGTTCTTAATTTTCCATTTATCCTTCTGACATATCTTTCCTCTTTTATTGCAGGAATGATCCAAGTGAAATATTGAGCATGACTGCTCACTATTTCATATCTTGGAACTTTTCCATCTTCCCAACTGGCTTTTACTCTTTTGAAATTTGCCTTTTCAATTACATGTTTTCTTGTCGTTTCCTTGGCTAATTGACTTCTTGTTACTCTTCTTTGGATAGTTTTATCAACAGACTGCTCTTGTACCACCTCATTGATATGAACTTTCTTCTTCTCTGACTGTTGAGGGGTGTCTTGAACTATTAGTGGTGTCATAGGCTCCTTCACCTACTTTATGGCTTTCAATTTCACAAACCTACTTGATCTTGCTTCCTCCTGATGACTTACTACTGGTGAAGAAATTTCCTTAGCCTTAGGGCTAAGTCCTGTTTCAGTTTTAAAGCCGGTCATAAACAAGAAAGCAGACCATTCTCTTCCAATCTTCTGAAGCTCGTGTAAAACAATCAACTTTATCAACCCATGATGGAACAAGGAGGTTTCACAAGCTTCTTTCTTCAATTGAACCTTATCAGACATTTTTTCTAAGCTACGAAATAGATAAAAAGGTAAATCAAGAGATATTTTTCTAATGAAATGTAATAGAATCTTAAAATGATAAGAGTACACCTTATGGTATCTCCCTTCACAGGTAAAATATCTTTGGATGCATGACAGAAAGTTGGCATATGAATCTTTTACATAGCTTCTGGGCACTGATTTGGTTAAGTCCGAGCCTATGCATTCCGGCTTCAAAAATTCTTGGCATGGTGCCATTTCAAATTTGAAGCTCTTGAACCATATTTCCTTGCCTCTAGGTATCTCTGTGACTATAGGTATAACCTCAGGAGAAATTGGTATTTCTAGCACTCCGACTCTTGAATTAAAACTGGTGAAATTGAAGGCAAAGTCCTTGGTTACTTGAACGTGACCACCTTGAAGTTTTTCGCAGAATCTCTAGCAACCCACCTGTTTGAATGCATGTTCAACCTCTCTGTTTCTCATGAGCACATATAAACCTTCAGGTTCAGCTCTAATACACCGGCCTGATCTATGATTTTTCCTTTCCTCAGACACATCTATGAAACCCCTACAAGGAAACTTGAAAAAAAACTTGCACTGTCTTGGTTTGAACACTGCCTCGCTTGAATTTGAAATGGAGAAATGCCTCGCTTGAGCTTTCAAAAATTTCTGGTGAATGCCTTCCCTAAGCTTGCCAATTGTCTTATTATGCATGAAAGGAACACGTGAAAGATCAGGACTAGCTCACCTCACCTTACTTTTTTGAAATTTGAAAAGAGTGCGTACAAGACCTCTAATGAATCTAATGATGAGAATGAATGGCTGCATGTGATAAGCATGGTTCATGGACTGACACATGGTGATGAAACATTAATGGATTTTTATCGACTAGACAGCTAGACAAGATATGGCACGAATCCCTGATTTCGTAGCGTAGCCAGTGCAAATTCTAGGTTTTGCGCTACGAAATCTCCTAACTACAAATCCTTGTTTTCGTAGCGCATGTCAACTTTGAAACAGTCTTAACACATCACACCTATGAACCAATGTGAGACTAATGATAGTTAAGAAAAGATTTTTGACCTTATTTGACAATGGGAACAGTACTCTACTCTATGTTTTAGACTCCTTAAACAAAACAATAGAAATGACTTGACCAAGACTAACTTAAAAGTTTGGAATCATACCAGTTGTCCAAATTTTTTTTTGAAATTTTTTTATAGTGATAACATAAAGTTACCAAGGCGAGGATCATGGGTGGCCACATATATCCACTTGGATCACCATTATAAAGTTATCATATCACAGATTGCAGTGAGGAGCTAAAAGAAATTTATCTTAGAGACTTTAAATTCCCTTTCTTTGACCTTGAACTAGAGGATTCTTAAATCTAGTTCACCAGTATGGTTTTAGGATTTAACCTAAATTATTCCTTATTTTTCCCACATTCTATCTTATCTATTTCATAGCATCAATAATTCATATAAAGACTATGTATATCTATTTTGGACCAAATGATCTCAAATTTTATGCATCCATTGACATGTAAGTTAAAACAATGATTTAACTGTAAGTTATATTCTTTCTTGATGTATGTTTATCAATGATATATTTATATATTGATCCTATTGAAAAAAAGTAATACATGGGAATTTTCATGCAAGAGACCTAATGCCCTAAAATAATATATTATCTCCCATGCCATTCTTGTAACTTATTTTACCATAAAATACAGGTGTAAAAGTGACGATTTCACAAATAGAGATTTGTATTCATGTAACATGCAATGTTATCCCCATAAGAATTATTTTAATTAATATGAAATTATTAAGACACTAATATATTCCATAGGCCATTAAGATTAATCATTTTAATATTCATCATTGTGCAAGTTTCCCAAGTCATGAATATAACATGGGAACCTAATAATTGTGGAGTTACAGTTGAGACCTAAAACTAACTATCTCAAGGTAAAAACAATATCTACTTTTCCTATGCATTTTCTTAGATTTTTCTTGGCGAGGGGATAATGCCAAGGAACCCTATGGAGATCTTAAGAAACCCTCCCCACTTTAGGCCTCAAATTGGCTCTTAGGCTAGAGGGAGAGAATACTCAAACTATCATAAAGATAGTTGTTCCAAATCACCTCAGAACAACTCTTTCAAGCACCCTCAAAAGTAAAATTCAATGATTGATAAATAAATGAAATGTTGGATAAATAAGGGAGGCCATAGATAATATTCAAATACAACTAAAACGTTAATCCAAGTCCTTTCCATTGGGAACTTTTATGTTACATTTCAGATATATGAAAATGTTTATTTAAATATTTATAATAAGTTTTTTGATACAAATCATATTGGCATGGAAATCCTTGCGTTCGAGAATCAAAATATCAAAAATGCTAGTGAGAGTGAAAGTTTTTAACATTCCTTATAAGAAATAATTTTTTTGGGAAATTTCAGATGAAGTCAATTGTGTGCATGGAAACACTATGATAATAATAATCTTGATTTAATAACTCAATTGTAAATGTAAATATTTAAATAATCTTGTCTTTCTGCTGGGTATCACTTATTACTAACTATAGTAATAAATAAATTCATGGTTGTTTCTTCCTCTCAGCGACATAAAAAGGACCCTTAACATCCGAGTAACTCCGTCTAATTCTTAGCATCACTTCTTGACTCTCTTTTATTATTTATCTACAACTCATCTCATGCTCTATTGAATCCACATTTCCTACCAAGATCTCATTTTTTAAACCTATGATGTCTTGAGTCCTGCCTTTTTCTAAATCACAAGATTTGGTATACTTTGTTTGCAAACTACTGGATATACTCTTCGTATTATAAGGCAATTGTTAGCTCTCTGTAATTTCTTAAGGGTGTAAAAGAAATTGCAAAGGTAACCACAAAACCACTTTTAAGTCTTGAAGCTAGCCCTTCTAGACTCAGAGAGGTATCTCTCTGTTAGATTTAGCTTTGTTTACTTGGTATGGTTTTAGGCTAGTTGTGAAAGTTCAAGGTTTGGTTTATGAATTGGTTTGGTTGGAACAACAAGGGAAAATCCATTGGGTGATGGAGTCAAATAGGCTTGGGGTGTTCAATTTGCAGAAGTATCAAGCTTAAGTGAAACAGGGCAAGGTAGGCATACTGCTGGATCCTTGTAGTTTATGAGATGGAGAAGGAAGAATAGAATAGGATTCACTATAATTTCGAAGCAATTAAGAATTATATATTTAAACTTCACAAGAAAACATTGATATTTTTTAATCCAGAATAAGGTTCTTTTTAAACAAATCCTGAACTTAATTTTCTTTAAAATAATAGAGAAAAGAAACACAGTAAAATAGAGAAAACTGATTACAGTAAGAAGCACTTCACCACATAGATATGACACAGGAATCTTGAAACAACTTGCTTGTATTAATGAAAATGGCCACTAAATCTCAGTGATCAGCTTTACAATAATGTATTTCTTTCTCAATACAAGTCCCAACACCTATTACTTCAATTGATGAAGTATTTATACAAATTCTACACAAAATATCTTGATAGGAAATATCAAGGTTTATTACAATTATTTGAAAATTGTTTTACAAAAATAGGACTAAAATATAGGATATTCAAAACTCATGAAGCTACTTGGAACTATCTTTGAGGATTTCTAGTGATAAGTAACAACAATTCGAATTTGATAGAAAGTCATATTTGATGAGGTGGCATCCGAGTCACTAACTGTCCATGAGTTGTTTCCTCTCGAAATTCTGAAAAATAGGGTCGAGTGATCCCTTTTAATATCTCAATCCATGACATCTATGAAAAAATTGAGAGAAAATTTTATATATGAGGAAGTTACAAACAAAAACTTGTTTCAGGTTTTGAAAATTCATTTCCACCTGTTCGGAAACCGCATTTGAAAACAATGGCTTAAAACAGGAAAATTCAGGAAAATATGCCTTCCAAGATTCATTCAAATCTCCTAAACCATAATAGCTATTAGAAAACTGAGAGATGATTTTCATAAATAGGTCTGTTCTGGACAAAAAACTCTTTCATTTTTAAGAAATTTGTTCCCATTTGTTTGAAAACCATGCTTGAAATGACTGTGTTGTATAGGAAAAAACATAGTTTTAACTGACCATATTTTCAACTCGGTGCTAACTATAATTGCCAATGCTCACTATTGATCTAGTGGGAGTGGGATGAAATGGATATATGACGTGGAGGTGGGAGGTGACATGGAGGCGGGGATGGAGTAGGAGTAGGGGGAATGAGTAACGATAGAGGAGCGGGGTTGAACGAGAGGAGGTATGTGGCAGTAGGGGAGTGGATATGTTGGGAGACGTGGCAGGCGAAGAGGTCATCTAGGCAGGAATTTATATTTATTAGCAGGTGATGTAGTGGTTTTCCGGGGGGCGGGGGGGGGGGGGGGGGGAGGGGGTGGTTGGTAGGTGTAAGAGGTATTGAGCAGGGGGCACGAAATCTTGAGTGCCCACCACGTAGCGTGGGGCCGAGGAAAGCAAATTCTCTTTTCAGACCCCCTGCAAATAATGGTAGAATGGGATGGGGGGTCTAGAATCAATCCCCAGCCGTTGATGTGGGTGAGGTAGATTGTGGTGGTTGAAACATGCGGCCTTTATACCACAAGTTGACAAATTATTTTTTGTGTTTTTCGATTTTATAATAAAACCCAAACTTTAGTGCCAAGCGCCTTATTACAAATTGTTAATCATGTTTAAATGACATGATTAACTATTATAAGCAAGATTACTATTATAAAACATATCTAACTAACCCTAAGGGTGAATTTTGTCTTGCAAGCCCCTTATTTACTTTCTATTTTTTCTTGGAAACAATTTGTAGAATAAAATATTATTTACAATTCCATCAACCAAAAGATAATAACCAATCATCATTTGATCCTATGAATCATAGGACCCTAATAGAAGCTACAAGAATTTATTCTATACCTCCCCTAGATTAGTCCAAAGAGTTATTTATTCACCATTGTTTAAAAAGCAACAAATTCACATATTTAAAATTATATGAAATTTAATTTTTGTGTTGGATCTAATGCAATCTTGGTTGCACATGTGTAAGAAATTAGGAGTGCTTGGCAAGGCCAAGATGATTTTATGAGTTGCACATCACCTTTATGAACATTTCAAATGGCCTTAATGAATTGTGACATTAGATTTTGTGGATAAATTTGGATGCACAAATCAATATTCCTCCCCCTTGTATTAATTTATCCATATTCTAATATATTTGTGTAATGTATCATATAACATATTGATAGATCCAATACATTGAAATGTGACATTAGACATGGTGGATAAATTTGATTGTATAAACCAATATTCCTACACTATGTATTAATTTATCCATATTGTAATATATGGAAGGCGCAAAGTGTCATTTCACATATTGATCCAATAAATGAAAAAGTGAAACTTTGTTATAGATAGACTCATTAAGGATTTCCTTTTATTGTGTGGTTCGATGGTATAATCTTTAAACCTCCTTCACATCCTCCTTTTATGTAGTGAGAAATTATTATGGGGATTTTTTTTCGAATAATGAAAGAGCTTATTCATCAGTGCAAAGGTTATTAGTATATCCAATGAGAGATTTATCCCACATTTTTCCATTCATAGTTCCTTAATATGAACATTATAGCTCAATAATATTCCTTTATTGTGGTGAATTTCTAGATTTTCATTTTGCAATACAACAAAATCAAGATCAACTTTATCCATTTTCCTTTTTAATACAACAAAATCAAGATCAACTTTATCCATTTTCCTTTTTAATGTCTCCATAAAACGCTTTGTAGTACCTGTTTTAATTGAAACGTTTCTCAAGGAAGAAATAAACCCATATATTAAAGAGATGAACAATTTCATCAATGAAGATACAATGCACATCTTGATGGTTACATGAACCATGAGATGAATGAAACTTGCATTATATAGACCAACATTGAATCTTGTACTTAGGAAGAAAGTACCAAAATATTGAGTGCATAAATATGAAAAATGAATCTACAACATTAATGTTTTAAGATGATTGATTGAGACTTAATAAATAAAAATCTTCTATAAAGATTTGATTTAATATAAAATCTTCTGAAAGCCATCTCTTGCCATTGTTCCTAATCAACTTCCTCATATGCCTTTACCATGTCTAGAAGGGTAGGATATGGGAGTATTTTCAGCAACTCATTATATATGAAATTTAAAATATCTTTTAAATAACGTCTTTCAAACTTGCTTGGAAGTTCATCCAACCAAGCCCCTTGAATGAAGGTCCATAGAAACATATTTTTATAACTTTTTTCCTTAAAACTTTGGAAAATTTTGGAGTTACATAGTCTACTACACATTCTTCTCATATAGGTTGTCAATACTCTGTAGGAATTTACAGGGTAAGTTCCTCAGAAAGAACACCAAAAGGACACTGCTCACAACCAGATCTCAAATCAATACACTAGTATTTTTGACGTGGTTAAAACCCTCAAAGAGGGAAACAGTCCACGGCCTGAGCCAATGTGGCCACTTCAGGCAATTTATTAATTAAAGAATGAAAATTTACATAAGCTTTCTCTCATAGACGGATTACCCGAACAATGACCCTCCATGCGCTTTAAATAGAACTCATGGACCAATCGGGTGTCAAGCCACGGATCAAGTGTCGGTAATACCGAGGAGAGAGTGAA
>APFE031242251.1:87051-142693 GCA_000404065.3 Pinus taeda
AATCCTAAAGGGTTAGCGTGGAAGCCGAATGGACAAAGCAGTCCAAGAGACCTTGGGATGTGAATCCCAATGGTCACCAAATGTACTATAAATGTATATCAGATTGTTAATAAAAATGCATTGCAAGCTTTATCTTTCCTATCTGTTCTAGCTGTCCATGTCTGTTTAACATTTCTAAGGGTTTTTGATGTCCCTTCTACTGTTATTTGATAGGCCAATTCCCGAGCTAATAATTTATCAGGCACATATAAGGGAAGAACATGGGGTTTGGTAAGGCTACCAAAAAGCCTTATATAAGTAAATTTATCTTCCCTAAACCAATTACCTACTGCAGTCAAGTCAATCCCTTCTTCCTCAGAAATCCTGGGGGCAAGCTTATTGAAAATAACATAATACAAAGGCAACATAAAACCATTGAAAATTTTATACAAATGACTTTTGTAGTGAGCCTTCCATAACTATGGATTATAAATATGGATTGGCTTAGGGTCTTGGGGGGTCCATCTCCATCTGAGTATCAGATATTCAGAATTAATGAAAATAGTATCCATAATATAAGAACTGTAATAGAAAGGGGGAATGGTCCTGTTAGTTTTACATGTAGTTGATCTGTATTCAAGAATTGTTGTGGCTAATTTATCGGACAATATATTTGTCCAATCCATCACATAGCCATTAATTGCAGCTTCCATTAGGGGGACCATTTCTATGGTGAATTTAGCAGAATCATGTATTCCCCACATCCTACACATCATAGCCCTGGCATAACAATAAGGGGAAGCCAAAGAGTCAACATATTACTTACCTGATGACTCGTGGTTGTGCTTTTCGGGGAAATGTCTCCATTTCTTTATCGGTGCTGACTCTAAGTCGTATTCCTTCGCAAACGCTTCTAGGAACGGCTTTTTGTATCGCTTCTTAGGTTGAGGTAAGTAATACATTTTCCTGAGATCTTTTGCCTGTAATGAGCCGAATATCCCCCCATCAGCGGTGCAAAATGTTCTGTCCGAGACTGGAATTTCCTCTATCACCCATCTCACTACGTCAATCTATGGCAGTATTTTTTCTCGCGCTGCAATCTTGTGAAGATAGGAACAAGTTATCTCTTTAAGGGTTCCTTCCGATTTGTTACTTGAGTCAGCTGTGGCTTCCTCTGATACTTCCTCAGGATCCTCTGCTTCTATTAGATTGTGTTATAGCTCCAAATCTCACTATTATGGTTTGTGATGCTGAACTCATGGCCTAGGGCAACCCCTCCTTCCAGAATTTCATGTGCATGTGGATGCATCTTGTATTACGCTGGGAGTAGTATTGGCAGGGGTTGGTGAGGGTGAATTGGATCACCCTATAGCATTTGCAAACAGGATGTTGTCTAAGGCTAAAAAGAACTATTCAACGTCAGAGTACGAAGGGTTGGCTATGGTGTATGCACTCCAGAAGTTCAAACACTGCTTGCTAGGTGGATGCTTTAAGATGTATACAAACCAAAGGACCTGGTCAACAAGCATGTGTTGGGGGGGAATATGAATATGGTTGCTATTGTTTCAGGAATATGATTTTGAAGTAATTGTGAAGCCAGGATGATTGAATGTAGGGCTAGATCATCTATCACAAATTGAAACAAGAGAGGATCCTACCAATTTAGAGTATGGGCTACATGACCCGTAGCTCTTTGCAGTGAGCATAGTGGACAAACACTTTACAGATATTATAAACTTCTTGACTACAGGAACAACTCCAAAAGGGTACACTCGTCAACAAAAGAAGGAATTGATGGTGTGCACGACAAAATTTTCTGTCATTGCAAGACATTTGTATAAAATGGGATCAGAAGAAAAATGCAACGTTATGTTCCTAAGTTTGAACAAAACAACATCCTTGTTGAAGCTCATGGAGGAGCTGTGGGAGGCCACTATGCAGTAAAAGCAACAATACAGACGATTTTACGTGTTGGGTTGTGGTGGTCGACACTGCATAAGGATTCCAAACCTTATTGTAGGGCATGCGATGCATGTTAGAGAAATAGCAAGCCATCACAGAGAGATGAGCTACCTCTAAATCCATAGATGTCATTGCAGCCATTTGAGAAATGGGCGATTGATTTTGTAGGGCCGATTCAGCCTCCAAGAAAGAAGACGGGTGCGCGGTATATCATCGTCGCGACTAAGTATTTGATCAGACGAGCGAAGGAATAGCCCATGAAGGACTGTACAAGGGCAACAACAACAAAGTTCCTGTTTGAATATGTGTTGACTAGGTTCGGTTTCCCGAATATTTTAATGAGTGATTATGGTACGCATTTCCTTAATGAAATAATCAATGCGCTGATGGAGGAATTCCAAGTTTATCATCAAAAGAATACATTATATCACCCTCAGGCTAATGGGATGGTTGAAGCGTTTAATAAGATATTGGAGAACGCACTGACAAAGGTTTGCAATGCACAATGGAATGATTAAGACATGCGCATACCAATGGTGCTATGGGCTTACAAATCCACTTCTAAGAAGTTGATTAAATAGACGCCTTTCATGTTGGTTTGTGGCATAGAAGCTCTGATGTCGATGGAGTATATTGTGCCTAGTATATGCATAGTGGTGTTCATAGGAATGGTAGACCATGGAGCCTTGGAGGAATGACCAAACTTGAGGAAGATAGTTTTTTGGTTGGATTCCATCAACAAGTTTAGATGGAGCGCGAAAAGGCATGGCACGATCGGCACATCAAATTGCACACCTTCAAGGTAAATGATTTAGTTTTATTATATGACAGCAAGTTTGATAAGTTTCCAAGAAAATTTCAGATTCATTTGCTAGGGCCATATGTCATCAAAGAGCTTACTGATAGTGGAGCAGTTCCGCTGGTGAAATTGAATGGAGATCCATTTCCAGGAAAGGTAAATGGCAGCTGATTGAAGCCATACACCGGGGATCCGGCTAGATGACTATATGACTAAAGAATCATCTTAGCACTCCAAGTAGTTGAAAGGAGGCGCGGGACAATAAACTACACTACTCAGGTTGTAGAGATGTGCGCCAAGAGGTCTGTGGGCAATTAAAGAGTGTCACAGTATCGGCATAAGTGAAAAGGGAGTTGCGCTATAGGAGGAGAGACCATGCAGCACAGACAGAAAGTGACTGTTACTGTCACTATTCATGATTTGACAGTGAGAAAATAGCTAAGAGAAGTGTGGGGGTGACCATTAAGGCTGCATTTAAGAGCGAGATCTTTGAAAATTTTCCTGCCAATCTAGCATTTATGAGTTGATTTTGGGGGGAATGATCGAGTTTGAATCTAAATTTGCCTATAAATTACAGATGGCCATCTAGTGAGAAACACTTTTCATTCTAAGAATTTTTGATTTCGTTGTATGTTGGCATGAACCTTGAGTTCTTTGAGGAATTGGTCACTAGTTAAGTATTTGACACGTTGCCTAAGGAAACCCAACAACTCGTTAACAACTTCATGTCTACACTCATAGGAATTGCAAGTGCCAGAGGGTCTATTGCCTCTAAGGGATATTCCCTGAAGGTCGTGAGTATGGAAGTTCCCGCAGCAGTGCCCAAGTCGTCAAGGTTTCCTAGGCTGAATCTTACGCTAACAAGGGAGGTTCATAAGCCTAAAAAGGATAAACAGAATAAGACACTCTCAGTGTGTGAGTCACCAAGGAAACATCAGTGAATAGAAAAGCCCATCGAGCAGGAGAAAGGAAAATTAGTAGACCTAGAATCTAAGGAGGGCGCTGAAGACATTGATATCGAGGGGGTAGACCTGATTTCGATGCTGCCAGAGTACATCCCTCCACGCCAAGGCAAGGTGAAGGTCCCGAAGGACCTAGATGAGGGAAAGTTTCTCCTTAATACAACCCTTCTACCAGAAAACATAATGTTTGAAGGTTTGTGCTTAGCGTGTGTCCCACATCTGAAGCTTGAATATTGGGACTTAGGGGACACTGAGCGGTCCCCCCACCTAGCTACTGATACTTTCATGAAGTGAGTATTCTACAAGGAGTTTGGTGTCACCGCGTTGGACCTAGTGGAATGGATTTGCAGAGTAAATAAAATAGGATTGTTGAACCTGCTATGGGTGCCCCATTACCACTGTGCTCCCATAAATTTGATCATTGTCAAACAGTTGATGTGCCTAGTGCACAAAGGGTGCCTATGGTTGGAAGAGTTGATATCTATCACCGATATGCTGATCCATCGGATCACCTTAATTCCACATTTAGAACTGAATCCGTCCAATGCATTTGGTGGAAATATGGGCGAGCATGACCTCGCCGAGAGGATGAAGGACAAGTTTAAGCTTATCAAAAAGCCGCGCGGGTATTCTATCTCCAGCATTATGGACCCCGCAGTGAAGCTTTCCACCCAAATATTGGCTAGCAATATGATGAGAAAGTACCACAAGAATGAGGTGCTGACACTAGTGTTTCTATTAATTCTAGTCTTCGCAGGCTACCACTGGTGATCAAGATGGGGTCTTACTCTGTCTAGTTTTGTTAGATGTTTTGCACGTGATCTTTAGTGAAAAACATGTCATAAGCATGTCCATCATAAGCAGCTTGGAAAATGCTTTCAAATGGTATATCACACTCCCAAAACCGGCTTCTGGATCAGAAGATATGACCAAATGAATAATTGACTCAAAAAATCAACTAGTGCAGTAGTTCATGTATTTAATGATCTTGAGGAAGCTAGGAGATGCTGGTGGCTGGTTTTGTGGCTGCATTGTGATAGAGAAGGAGAGAACATATCATTTGAGGTCATAGATGTCTGTCATGCTGCTAATCCTTATCTCAACATATGGCGAACTTGTTTCTCTGCTTTGACTGAAAGAGATATCCATGACTATGGGTAGAGGTTGGTCCGTCCAAATCAGTTTTTTGCAGATGCAGTTTATGCCAGAAAAGAAATTGATTCTAGAATCGGTGCCTCCTTCACTTTGTTTCAAGCTATGCTATTGAGAGAATGATATCATTGCAGAAGTTCTATGCCAATGCAACTAGCACCTCAGTCTCAACATCTATAATATCTTCAAACTGGACAGTCTATGGAGGTTCTTATGATGAGGAAGGGTGTGTTTAAGCTTTCTATAGGACAGAGGAAAATCCACGACATGCTCGAAAGCCATTATATATATAACATTGTTTGAGCGATTGGATGCACATCCTGGTGGCTTGAAGTTCTTGGTTGATCTTCAAGTAGATCTTAATGGAGCTATTGGAGAGGAAAACATTCCATTGCTAAGATCCTTGGATTCAGATTTAAAGGAAAATCTGGCAACATGGTTGAGTCCAACTATTCTTGAGCTCCATTACATTACCTAGGATGATCCTGCAACTTTACTGGAGAAGATTGTGGCATATGAAGTTGTACATCCTATTAACAATCTCCATGATTTGAAACAGAGTTTGGGAGCAGGCTATCGCTGCTTTGGGTATTTGCATCCTGCCATACCAGTGTGGTCTAGCTAAGAATCAATCTTGGAAAGTTTTGAACAAAGGTGTCATTGAGCTAGCTCGCCAAGAGATGCCACATGTTAAAAATGTTTGCCAAAATTAGCCCTATCCCAAGCTTCATGCAGTGGCTCTTATCGAAACTAGCATCTCAATCAAAATTAGCTCAATCTTCTTCCAAAAGTGGTACAGATTATGAGGAAGCTTTGGCTTCTGCACTTAGAGATATTTCACTTCTTCAGAAGAGGAGAAGGCAATTATCGAAGAAACTATGGAATCTAATAAGAGTATTGGTCCCATGGAAGTATTGTTGAAGGCCAAGATCAGCTCCAAATTCCATGCACTGTTCATCGAAAATTACAAATTTTATTTAGAAAAATTGAGAACTCGAAGTCCCAGATCAGCTCCAAATTCCATGCACCATGCAGCCACAACACATGAGTCAAACATCAATCCAGGCCAATCTAAGGAGGTGTATAACGTGCACAACGCGTAGAAATATGTTGTGAGTGGTAAGTACTATAAATAACTATGTTTTATTTTGCTACTTGAATGTGGGATAAATCCCATTTAGAAAAGTGTGGTCATATATAGATGTTGTGCCCTTGGACTTGTCGAAAAGCATGACGGTGATCAACATGAATTGAGCGCATACTAGCTGGAAAATTTTAGTGGAAAAAAATCATCTACAGTGACCACGAAAGGCAATAATATTAGAGCCTGTGTGGGCATCTTCCCAAAGGAAATTTTTTTGTTTTGGAATGATCATCTAATACAAAGAGTCTAGGGGCGTTGTGCTTAGCCCTTTGGCGTTGTACGTCTAGGGGCCCTACAGGTAGCCCTTTGGCATTGTGCGTAGGGCCATCCTTAGCTTCACATCAACGAAGGACACCCAACATTAGGAGGCATTGACTGGTGATAAGAAAGCACTTCATCACTCACGTCCTTGCATTCTTTGCTGCCTCTGACGTGATTGTTCTCGAAAACCTAGTTGGGCGTTTCATGGAAGAAGTTCAAGTTCTAGAGGCTGGTGTGTTTAAGGGGTTGTTTTCTGGGTATGTGTATGCTTCGTCATGTCTATATATTATGGGCACAGAATGGATGAAGAACACACTGAAGACAACATTCTTGTTTCTAGGCATTGCCTTTTACATTTTTTTTTATATACTCAATGCAATGATATAGGGTGAGAAATCATCTAGTGCAGTTCCTGTTGGGAGTATGCTTTCCTTGGTCCTTTTATGGTTCAAAATTTCTATGCTATTGGTCCTTGTTAGTGGTTTTGGCTACACGAAACCTGCAATTGAGGATCCAGTGAAGACCAATAAAATCCCCAAGCAGATTCCAGAGCAAGCTTGGTATATGCAGCCCATTTTCTCAATATTGATTGGAGGCATGTTGCCTTATGGAGCTGGTCTTGGGGCAGTGCTTATGCTCCCATCATCTGCGAGAATCATTTCCATGATGTGAGAGGCATCTGTAGACACACAATTAACTCAGTCTATTGCAGAAAATGGGATGGAAAGGGAAATGGTTAAATTTGTTCATATTTTCAATGCCCAAAGGTCACAATTGCAACAAGAGGACTCTCATTTTGTTCAAGCCTCTCACATAGTAAGAACTGCAACATATCTTGCAGCGCAGGATCAACAAAAGACATTAAAGTCTGGCTTTGCAACCAAGGCTTCTCCTTCCAAGACTTCTTCAGGTGCTTCCTCCAAAAAAGCAAAAGCTATTTCCAAAGTGTCACCAATTTTCAGGAATGACAGTGATGAAGAATCATAACTAGATGTGGTATTATTCGAATCTTTCTAGGAACCAATGGCAAGTATTTTAGCCATGAAATCAGCAACATTGAGTTTTTGAAGGAAAGGTGGAAGTATTCAAAACATTAAAAAAAAAAATGGCAAATATTTCAGGAATCCGAGGCATCTATAGGTTGCAGGTGGAAGATGATCGATCAACATCTCAAAAAATCCCAGATTTCCAACGATGACACCTTCAAAAATTCTACTTGTGGCAGCAAACCTATTGTTTCGTTTTGATGCGATTCAATTCCTTAGTTATAAGTTTGATTTATTTTATTTGACCGCATAAAAACATATTTAGTTTTTAGTTTTTAGTTTTTTTCTTTAATTATTTTGATTCCTATGCTTAGGAAATCATAATTAATATGTAATAGGGTATATATAGGGTGAGCTTTGAAGATGTAAGGGTTCGATTTTTGTAGCAGAGTGAGGCTGCTTTCGGCTGTGTAAATCTTCTTATGAGTATTATTTTTAATGGAGTAGTTTCTGTCCTTTAGATTTGGGATCCATCACAATGTTTAATGCCCATCATGTGTTCCTTGTAAAATCACTTACATACTTTGTTTTTTTTGCTAATTTTTGTTACAACATTATCTAAGGGAAGTGTTAGGAATCCATCCACGGACGATGATCCTTTCACAATGATTTTGTTGTTAAATGTAGTGGTTATCTTTGTAGAATCAATCCTCTATTAGATTCTTTGTTGAGTAACCCTGTGTTTCTTTTTCTTCTAACGCTGCCACTGTAGATCCATCCCTTGATTGATGCCTGCAGGGCAACGAATTCTCTCCTATTTTCTTCTCTCATTTACATTTTTTATTTGCCTAAGCATTGCACTTAGTTTTCCCCAAGTTTGTTGGCAGAAACCAACCTCAGCTCCATAGTCCATTGTTCCCTTCTCTTGCTGCTTTTGACCCACAACTTTCAATAAAATCCCCGTAATTCATAGCTAGCCTAAGATTCATTTATCGCAGCCACATTTTGTTGGAAAAGAGAGAGCCCTCTCTGGTCTGGCAGGGTTAGATTCCAGATCAAAAGCTTGGTCTGTGGTTACCTTAGAATTACCTCTTCTTAGCCTTGAGGTTCATTCTAAGTGCTAACATATTACCGCCGTTGCCAGGGACGAGGTGACAGACCTTCTCCGGGAAAAAATTGTTCAAATTGCAGTTTTGGTTGTTGATGGTGGACAATGATTAGACATATGAAGGCTAAAACATTCACCTAGTGACTCCAACTCAATCCAGAGATTGTAGTGCTCGCTGATCCATTCGTGTACTAAAATAAGATGGTAGGGTATGTGGCAAACCCTGTGTTTTGTGAAGTTTTAAAAGAAGTTAGAGATCAGTTAGTGGATATTGAAATAGATGAGGTATTTTTCATTACCATGCTTCAATGTTTGAGATCTCCGAAGTTTCCTCGTAAAGGTAAAATTGGTTTCCTTAAGTTAGTTGTTGAAAATTTGAGAAGGAGATTGAGTATTTAAATGATCAAATCCAATCATATGAATTCTGAGATCCCAAAAGGTTCTTGGAAACTCTCCCTCCTTCCAAACAAGAAACAATAGGGCTACTCGTGGATGTTTGCATTGACAATTTGCAGCTGGAAGCATATGTTGAGGAGTTACGGAAGTAGACATGGTCTAGTTTCTATGATCCTGTTGTTGCATATATGGAGTATTTTATTTTATTTTATTTTATTTTATTTATTTTATTTTATTTTTATTTATTTTTTTATTATTTTTTTTTATTTTATTTATTTATTTTTATTTTATTTATTTATTTTTTTATTTTTTTTTTATTTTTATTTTATTTATTTATTTTATTTATTTATTTATTTATTATTTATTTTATTTATTTTATTTATATTTATATTATATTATATTTTTTTTATTTATTTTATTTTTTTATTTTTTATTTTTTATTTATTTTTTTTTTCAGTTTGAATGACAAACCAGATTGTCGTTTACACAACCAGACTCATTTTGTGCATGTATGGTTGTCATCATTTCCAATTGTATCCTAGTTCAAGCACTCCCTAGCATCATCGTTGCCACAATTTCTTGATTGGTTAGTCTGGCATTACAACATTACTTGATCTATAAAATTTTGCGTCAGAGTAGAGTAGGTTTGTAAATAAATAAGCTGCCCAAGGTGGCATTTCAGCTTCTAGTATTTGTTTATGTACAGATTGCAGTATGTATATGTTTTTGGATTGGTATGAGTTGTTTTGGGTTTACAGCTATTTGTGACTGTATTTCCCAATGCATGAGGAACTTGGTCTACAGTTTTCTGGACACTTCCAAGGAGATGCCATCCCCAATAAGGCCAATGTTAGTTTCAGTCTTCACAGGCTGTCACTGATGATCAAGATGGGCTCTTACTATGTTTGGTTTTGTTAGATGTTTTGGACATGATCTTTAGTGCAAAACATGTCATAAGCTTTTCCATCAGAGGCAGCTCGGAAAAAGATTTCCAAAAGTATATCACACTCCCAAAACCGACTTCTAGATCAGAAGATATGACCAAATGAATAATTGACTCAAAAAATCAACCAATGCAGCAGTTCATGTATTTAATGATCTTGAGGAAGCTAGGAGATGCCAGTGGCTAGTTTTGTGGTTGCATTGTGATAGAGAATGAGAGAGCATAGCATTTGAGGTCATACATGTCTGTCGTGCTGGTAATCCGTATCTCAACATATAGTGAGCTTGTTTCTCTGCTTTGATTGAAAGAGATATCCATGAATCTGTGCAGAGGTTGGTCCATCCAAGTCATGTTTTTTGCAGATGCAGTTGATGCCAGACAAGAAATTGATTCTAGACTTGGTGCCTCCTTCACTCGGTTTCAAACTATGTTATTGAGAGAACGATATCATAGCAGAAGTTCTATGCCAATGCAACTAGCACCTCAATCTCAGCATCTACAATATATTCAAACTAGACAGTCATATGGAGGTTCTTATGATGAGGAAGGGTGTGTGTCAGCTTTCTATAGGATAGAGGAAAATCTACAACATGCTCTAAAGCCATTATATATAACATTGTTTGAGCAATTGGATACACATCCTAGTGGCTTGAAGTTCTTGGATGATCTCCAAGTAGATCTTAATGGAGCTAATGGAGAGGAAAACATTCCATTGCTGATATCCTTGGATTCATATTTAAAGGAAAAGTTGGCAACATGGTTGAGTCCAACTGTCCTCGAACTCCATCGCATTACTTGGTATGATCCTGCATCTTTACTGGAGAAGATTGTCGCATATGAAGTTGTACATCATATTAGCAAGCTCCATGATTTGAAACGAAGATTGGGAGTAGGCTATCGCTGCTTTGGGTATCTGCATCCTGCCATACCAGCGTGGTCTAGCTGGAAATCAATCTTGGAAAGTTTCTAATCAAATGTTTCATTGAGCTAGTTCGAAAAGAGATGCCACATGTTAAAAATGTTTTCCAAAATTAACCCTATCCCAAGCTTCATGCAGTGGCTCTTATCAAAACTAGCATCTCAATCAAAATTTGCTCAATTGTCTTCCAAAAGTGGTACAGATTATGAGGAAGCTTTGGCTTCTACACTTAGAGAGATTTCACTTCTCTAGAAGAGGAGAAGGCAATTATCGAAGAAACTATGGAAAGTAATAAGAGTTTGGTCCCATGGAAGTATTGTTGAAGGCCAAGCTCAACTCCAAATTCCATGCGCCCTGCATTGAAAATTACAAATTTTATTTAAAAAAATTGAGAGCCCAAAGGCCCGGCTCAACTTCAAAATTCCATGCACCATGTAGCCACAACACACGAGTCAAACATCAAGCCAAGCCAATCTAAGTAGGTGTATAATGTGCACAATGCGTCAAAATATGTTGCGAGTGGTAAGTATTATAAATAACTACGTTTTATTTTTCTACTCGCATGTGGGATAAATCCCATTAAGAAAAGTGTGGTCATCTATATACGTTGCGCCCTTGGACTCGTCGAAAAACATGATGATGATCAACATGAATTGAGCGCATACTAGCTGGAGAATTTTAGTGGCAAAAAAACCGTTTGTAGTGACCACAAAAGGCAATAATAATAGAGCCCCTGTGGGCATCTTCCCAAAGGATAATTTTTTGTTTTGGAATGATCATCTGATATAGAGAGTCTAGGGGCACTGCGCTTAGCCATTTGGCGCTGCGTGTCTAGGGGCGCTACACGTAGGGCCATCCTTAGCTTCACTTCAATGAAGGACATGCAACATTGGGAGGCATAGACTTGTGATAAGAAAGCACTTCATCACTCACGTCCTTGCATTCTTTGTTGCCTCTGATGGGATTGTTCTCGAAAACCTAGCTGACTGTTTCATGAAAGAAGTTCAAGTTCCAGAGGCTCATGTGTTTATGGGTTTGTTTTTTGGGTATGCGCATGCTTCGTCATGTCTATATATTATGGGCACAGAATGGAGGAGGAACACACTGAAGACAACATTCTCATTTCTAGGAATTTCCTTTTGCATTTTTTTTATATACTTAATGCACTGATATAGGGTGAGAAATCATCTGGTGGAATTCCTGTTGGGAGTATGTTTGCCTTGGTCCTTTTATGGTTCAGAATTTCTATGCTATTGGTCATTGTTAGTGCTTTTGGCTACACAAAACTTGCAATTGAGGATCCAGTGAAGACTAATAAAATCCCTAGGCAGATTCCAGAGTAAGCTTGGTGTATGCAACCCATTTTCTCAATATTGATTGGAGACATTTTTCCTTGTGGAGCTGGTCTTGGGGCAATGTTTATGTGCCCATCATCTGTGAGAATCATTTCCATGATGTGAGAGGCATCTGTAGACATGCAGTTAACTTAGGCTATTACAGAAAATGGGATGGAAAGGGAAATGGTTAAATTTGTTCAGATTGCGGATGCCCAAAGGTCACAACTACAACAAGAGGACTCTCGTTCTGTCCCAACCTCTGGCACAGTAAGAACTGCAACATATCTTACAACGCAGGATCAACAAAAGACATTAAAGTCTAGCTTTGCAACCAAGGTTGCTCCTCCCAAGAATTCCTCAGGTGATGCCTCCAAAAAAGAAAAATCTATTTCCAAGGTGTCATTAGTTTTCAGGAATGACAGTAATGAAGAATCATAACTAGATGTGGAATTATTCAAATCTTTCTAGGAACCGATGGCAAGTATTTTAGCCATGAAATCAACATCATTGAGGTTTTGAAGGAAATGTGGCAGTATTCAAAACATTCAAACAAACAAATGACAAATATTTCAGGAATCCAAGGCATCTATAGGGTGCAGGTGGAAGATGATCGATCATCATCTCAAAAAATCCCAAATTTCCAACGATAACACCTGCAACAATTCGACTTGTGCTAGCAAACCTATTGTTTTTTTTTGATGTGATTCAATTCCTTAGTTATAAGTTTGATTTATTTTATTTGACCGCATAAAAACATATTTAGTTGTTTTCTTTTCTATTTTAATTATTTTGATTCCCATGTTTAGGAAATCACAATTAATATGTAATAGGGTATATATAGGGTGATTTTTGAATATGTAAGGGTTCGCTTTTTGTAGCAGAGTGTGGATGCTTTGCACTGTGCAAAGCTTCTTCTGAGAATTATTTTTAATGGATCAGTTTCTGCCCTTTAGATTTGGGATCCATCATAGTGTTTAATGCCTAGCATGTGTTCCATCCTCTGTTAAATGCTCTGTTGGGTAACTCTGTGTTTCTTTTTCTTCTAATGCTGCCATTGTAGATCCATCCCTTGATTGATGCCTACAGGGCAGCGAGTTTTCTCCTCTTTTATTCTCTCATTTACATTTTTTTATCTTCTTGAGCATTGCACTTACTTTGCCCCAAGATTGCTAGCAGAAACTGGCCTCAGCTCCATAGCCCAATGTTCCCTTCTCTTGCTATTTTCAACCCACAACTTTCAATCAAATCCCTATACTTCATAGCTAGCCTAAGGTTCACTTATCATAGTCATGTTTTGTTGGCAAAGAGAGAGCCCTCTTTGGTCTAGTAGGGTTAGATGCTAGATCGAAAGATTGGTCTGTGGTTACCTCAGAATTGCCTCTTCTCAACCTTCAGGTTCATTTTGAGTGCTAACAGTTTCATTAGTGGCTCAGTACACAAAGGGCATACAATTCAATTGGGCGTACTACCTGTGCAGTGAGTTCCTCACGAACTGCAAAGAAGTGCAAGACCACAACAAGATGTTTCACTACTCATGACTCTTACTTTCTATTGTGCTGGTCGCGTGGGAGTTGCCGAAGGAAAGCCAATTTCCTCTGATCGCACTAGATTTTCTAGAAGCAACAAAGCTTTCTTCGCTATGGGCCACAAAGGACGCTGAGATGGTCCGGGAGGGAAAAGTGTTTTACGTATTGATGGAGATGAACATTAATATGGCCATCAATAGGAAGCCATGGTTGTCACCAACAGTCTTTGAGTAGTTGTCTGGGTACTCAGAGTTTGAAGAGGACTTCCACTGTATTTCCATCCAGGTGCGAAAGGATCTAGACTAGAAGTGATATGATTTACCATATTTAGCTATGGATGATGCCATTGTAGCAGTCCTTAAGTGTTGGCCAAAAGATTGGTGCACAACATTAGATTTGTTTTTCGGGACTAGTAAGTTTGCGGAAAATAAGAAAAAAGAAGCAGCGCAATTGAAAGTTCAATAGTTGGCTAAAAAGAGAAAGAAGGAGACTGAGGAGAAGGCTCATGCAGAAGCGGATTGAATTGGAAAAGAACAAGTAGAACAGGAAGAGCGTGGCTTTAATAGGAGCTAGAAATCCCCTTTACCACAGACGGAGGAAGAAGAGAAATTAGAACAAGGCGATGAAGATCTAGAAGGCACTCCCTTCCGGGTGAAGTGGAACAGGGAACAAGAAAAAGAAGGACCACGTAAGAAGACCAAGGCCTCTAAGTCGTTGCTAGATCATATCACCTTCATAGAGGGTGACTTGGATGACATTGGTGACAAGGTAAGGGATACTACCACAGAACTGCTGCAGCAGTTTGAGCAGTAGGAGAGGAAAGCATCGATTGCCATACAATCGGGTTTGCGTGAGCTGCAGATCAAAGCAAATAGACTCCAGGCAGGTGCAGGTCAAAGTAGCACGACATCCACTAGTTGGGCATTGGGGACCACTCAAGCAATAGAGTTGGTTCTATCCTTTGATCTCTGGGCCGTTGCACTGCCTGATGGAGCCTTGATCGTAGAGGCAGATGATGACAAGGCACACTGTAAGCAAGTGTGACTGTAGAGATCAGGGCACGTGATAAGTGCGCATTGAGGTTGATTAGTGAGAAGAAGGCCAACAATGAACAAATGTTTGTAAAGAAAACAATGGCTATTACAACAAGGAAAAAGGTTTAGGAGCAGAATGGGTGCACTACATCTATGATAGATGAAGCATGCAGAACAGTTCCAGAACTGCACATCCCTAAAGAAGCATTGTTGGAGGTCAAGATTCAAAAATTGGCTACAAGTGTGTGCGATGTGGAGACCGAGATGGCTACAGTTCAGTTAGAGCTGAACCTCAAGATCGCAAAGCTTGAGTTGAGGGTACAACCTTCAACATCACTAGAGGTCAAAGAATAGCATGATGTTGCTGTAAAAGATGGAGTTGTTGCAGTCGCTGTCACGGTGGTGGAATGCACTGCACTCTTAGAGAAGTCTATGGAGCTAATCATGAGTATGCAAGAAGATCCTAACCTGTAGAGGTTGAACACAGAGGCCCATGGATTGAAATAGCAATATGATGAAATAAAGGCAACAATACGCACCATCGTTATAACGCAGAGATTAGCAAAGCTGCAGGAGGCAAAGAAATTGCAACAACAGGTGGAAGCAGCGTAGAGGAAAGAGGTCGTCCTCAAGGCCAGATTGGGTCCTCGGCTAGAGGAGGCCTATGTTATCTCCGCCACCATTGGGTATAAATTTTCTGGCCTATAGAAAACACAGCAAAAGATCCAAGAAGATAGTGTAGGACTAGCAACAGAGCAGTCGGTGGAACAGATAAAGCAGGAAGCCACACAGAGCACAACTGAGGTAGAAATGGTGCAAGTGGAGCTAGGAGGTCTTTGTAGTAAGATCTCCACATCAACATAGTGACTCGAGGGTGAGTCATGATATTTGTATTGGGGGGTTATTGGGACAAGGTTCCCTAAGGTCAATTTTGGGGCAAAAGCCCAAGTTTTGGGGCCGAAAGCCCAAGTTTTTGTATATAAAGTGTAAATTCTCCACAAATTGTGGTCACGGAGTGTGTATATGGTAAAGTGTCATAAAATATTTTACCCTTTATTTATGTAAGTTGTGTCGGCTTTAGTAGATCTACCCATAGTCTGCAGACCATGGGATTGTATAAAAAGGAGAGTCTTAGAAGAGTCTAAGGCAATTCTAAGTTGTAGTAGAGAATGATATGGATGTAGCGGGTTAGTAAGAGCTAAGAGCAAAGAATCTTAGAGTAGAAGAGAGGCTCTACAGCTAAGTGCGTAGAGACCTAGAGTAGAGTCCATAGCTGAGTGCGCCGACCCCTGCAATTATGTGAGCAGGGTAGTTTGAGTCTGTAAGACAATTTGAAGCATTAATAAAGAAAATTGTTCTAGAAATATCTGTATTTTTATATTTACTTATGTTATTAATGAATGTGATTATGTTATGATGAATAATGGGCTTCTGATTTAATAGTGTATCGATGCATGAATATGCATATTTTACATTGTTATATGAATGCAAGTAATAATATTTGTTTACACGAAGAATATCTTAATGCATGTTAAAGTTATCACAAACTTAAGACGATCTGGGTAAATACATAAATAGGAGTAATTAAAAAATCATGTAAGTGGTTGGTTTACTTGTTTAGGGTCTGCGAAAGACAGTCGTAGACCTTTGCGAAGGTCTAGAGGCTAATTAGGAGAAGTATATCGATTAGCCCTAAAAGACTTATCGATATGCGCAAAGGCAGAGTTAGGGAATAAAACGACATTACACTAATCTCTAGGTGGAGAAACTTGGTTCCAAAATCCCCCCATACTACTTCGGGTGAGACTTCAGTTCGTGCTCCACGGATTGATGTTGAAAGGGACAATAGTGTAGGGATTTGTTTGGCTAAAATTAACTCTCAACTTGGGTTAGGACCCCCTAAGAATTTTTGTAGTTGCTCTCTCATAGGATTTACTAGCTGATTCTTTAGCGCGAGGCTTCTCGACCAGTGATGAAATCTATCATTTAGGTTGTACCTGTCTTCGAGTGCTTCAGTGACTGCTTGTTTCTTGGCTGCCACTTTGCTGATCTTTCCATCTATTATTCTAGCATATATTTCGATAGGCTCTGCTAACGCTGAGCTTACTGTTTCAAACTTCTTCTTCATATTAGTGTTTGTTGCCACGAGATTTTAACATGTTTCTTGAATGTGATCGTAGAAACTCGCCAGTGTGCAAGCTGCAATATCCTTTGATCTTATGTGTTGACATTTGTGATTGTCGGCCATAGTGATCGAAATTTCTTTGTCACCTGATCGACCTGTGCCTACAAATCAGTATTTTCCTATTGGGACACAGTCCCCTAAGGTCGATTTTGGGGAAAAGGCCCACGTTTTTGGGCTAAAATACCAAGATTTTGTATATAAAGTGTTAATTCTCCGCAAGTTGTGGTCGCAGAGCACGTATATGGTAAAGTGTCATAAAACGTTTTACCCTTTGTTTATGTAATTTGTTTCTGCTTTAATAGATCTACCCATGGTCTGCGGACCATGGGATTGTATAAAAAGGAGAGTCTTAGAAGAGTCTAAGATATTTCTAAGTTTTAGTAGTGAATGATATGGATGTAATGGGTAAGTAAGACCTAAGAGTGAAGAGTCTTAGAGTAGAAGAGAGGCTCTGCAATTGAGTGTGTAGAGGCCTAGAGTAGAGTCTGCAGCTAAATGCGCGGACCCCTGCAGCTGATTGCGCAAGGTAGTTTGATTTTGTAAGAAGATCTAAAGCATTAATAAAGAAGATTATTCTAGAAATATTTGTGTTTGTCTATTTACTTTTGTTATGAATGAATGCAATTATGTTATGAGGAATAATAGGCTTATGATTTAATATTGTATTGATGCACGAATTTGCATATTTTACATTGTTATATGAACAAAAGTAATAATATCTGTTTACGTGAAGAACATCATAATGCATGTTAAAGTTATCAGAGACTTAAGCCGATCTGGGTAAATACAAAAATAGGAGTAATTACAGAAGTGTGTAAGTGGTTGATTTACCTGTTTAGGTTCTGCGAAAGATAGTTGTAGACCTTCACGAAGGTCTAGAGGCCGATTAGGAGAAGTATATCGATAATCCCTAAAAGGATTATTCATCTGCGCGAAGGCAGAGTTAGGGAATAAAACGACATTACACTAATATTTGGGTGCGAAAACTTGGTTCCAACATCCACCCATACTACTTCGGTGAGACTTCAGTTCGTGCTCTGCGAATTGATGCTGGAAGGGACAATAGTGTAGGGATTTGTTTGGATAAAATTAACTCTGAACCTGGGTCAGGACCCCCTAAGAATATTTGTAGTTGCTCTCTCATAGGATATACTAGCTGATTCTTTAGCGCGAGGCTTCTCGGCCAGTCGTGAAATCTATCAATTAAGGTGTACCCGTCTTCTAGCGCTTCAGAGAGTGCTTTTTTCCCACTTCGCTGATCTTTCCATCTATCATTCTAGAATATGTTTCGACAGGGTCTGGCAACACTGATCTTACTATTTCCAGGTTCTTCTTCACATCAGGGTTTGTTGCCACGAGATTTGAACATGCTTCTTGAATGTGATCACAGAAACTTGCCGGTGTGCAGGTTGCAATATCCTTTGGAGCTTCTGTGTTCACATCTGTGATTGTCGGCCATAGTGACCAAAATTTATTTGTCACCTGATCGACCTACACCTGCAAATCAGTGTTTTCCTTTCGCAAGTGATCTCTTTCCTCTATAATATCCTACAACTACTTCTTTTGTTTTTTGTGTTCCCAAACCACGTCATCATGTATTCGTTCGACTCTTTGCACATCCTGCTGGATGAATGAAAAAATATGTGTTGATAAACAGTGTTGCAGGGTGTCAGTCTGCATTGTTCTTGGCTCTGGAAAATTTTGATGAATTGGTAGGCTGTTGGCAATGGATTTCTCAGTATGGGAGGTGGGAGAATGAACTGGTTGTGATTGTGGGGTGAAATGGGGGGTGGAGGGAATGATATTAGGGTTTGGGAGCAATGGGAAAAGTATACGGAATAATGGATGGTACTGTTCATTCCCCCCTAATTGTGGAAGGGTTGTGATTGGTTCTTTCCCCTCGGATGGGTCCGACCCAAAAAGTAACGATACTAGCAAGGCTGGTTGGGTGCCATTGCTAGAGGTGGTCCCTCTAAGCTTCTCTATTGAATCTACTTCCATGAATTTAGTCTCTAGTCTTTTGCGAGAGGGGATGGTTTCTGATAGGGTTGCGAAGGTTGAGGCTGTGTGGGGAGAAGGCTCCGCAACCGAGGTGGAATGGTAGATGGATTTGGGGGAATTTCTTCAACAATAAAAGATGTGGATAATGATTTTTTCGACCTCATCAGTAAGTTAAACAATGTGAATCACTGGGATAGTTATGGGATTCTTAGCTACCGGGTTATTGACTACTCTTTTCTTTCTAGGTTCTGGGGCTGTTGGTTGTGAATGGGTTTCAGTGCCAATAGTAGGGATTGCCATGACTAGCGGAATTGTAATTATTGGTGTAAACATAGTAGAACCTTGAAAATGCATGGAATAGTTAGCCTCACATGAATATTCATCAAATCTTGCGATTGTTTTCCTTATTACAAACATTTGTTGTTCCATTTGTAGCACCATTGGGTGTATATATTCTTCAGCTAGTCTCTTTCTACTGCTCTCTCCTGCTTCTTCTACTTGCAACTGTGGCTTTAGTCCTCCAAACAGATATTTGTACTTTCCTTCAGTAATCTCACATGCGATCCCCAGCCATGACCCAATCTCACTATGAAGTGCTGCTTCAGTTAAAACAAATTTGTGTGGCCTCATCTTGAAGGTGTCAGGGTGGACACATCTAGGTCTAAGATACGTGTGCCCATGTGAGTCTCCAAACCATATTTCCTTTGAAAAATCATCCAGAAGTCGCTTGGGTATTCTCTCTATTGACTTAATTGTATCTAGCATCAGCTCATACCATTCAGTGAAAGATACCTCATTAATTTCCTTGATACTCGGGTCTCCCGAAACTCTCCATGGCTCATACCTGAGTGCTAACAGTTGTCCTTCAATAATCTGCATCATCTCCCTCCCCCTTGGTGGCCTCCACTTCCACATCACCAGAGTCATAAATATGTATCCAAACAAGAAATTGGTACTCCTCTTGTAGATATCTTCACAGGCCTCGAAGAGCTCATTTAATATGAAAGCATACCAGTTGAGCACTTCTCCATTACAGCAGTGCTCCACAACCCAAATTGTGTCTAGAGTGCACTCATTTATTTCTAGGTGTCTCATTGTTTTTCCTTCTATGATGTCGCAGGTGAACCTTATCTCAATTTTGCTAATAAGGTCAATCTTGGCTCCCCTGTCCCCACGCTTTGTTCCATATTTTCCATAATAATCATCTTTTCCCTGCTTCTTTTCTCTTTTCATTCCTACCTAGAATGTTGTGTTCACTGCATTTCCTCCTACTAAAAGCCCTATGAGGCGATGGATATCATCTACGTGAATTAGATACTCCTTATTGAGCCACAAGGATCCCCCATCCATTTCACTACCTAATAGCTTCATGCATTGCATTGCAGCTAGTTGAGTGCCAAAGACTGGTAAACTTCTCAAATTGATCAGTGTAGATATCTGTAGACCTCTGAAATATTCTTTGACTTTGGTTGTTCTTGTGCCCTCTTCCTTTTGAATTTCCTCTGTATAGAACTCCCTCTTCAATGTTGCAAACTAGAAATAGTCTGTGAGATCATTGTCAACCAAGGTAGATTTGTCATATTTTCCATATGGATTTTCTAGTAGGACAATTTTCTCATCAAGTTTGTCCTCTGGGACTGAAAGAATTCCCTTCACCATTTCTCTTCGTCTCTAATAGACAATCATTATTGGTGGCTTCAAACTTATTCACTTATGTTGTTTCTATTCTTCAGACCGAGTTTGGATATTTTCTGCTACCTACGCTTGAAATTTTGTAGCTTCCTTCATTGTCATGCAAATTAAGTAGCCGGACTTGACACGACATTTTTTGACTGGACTTGGCAACTAATTACTACGACAACTTTCCCATGTATCCTAACTATGCTTTGCCACCGTCTGCTGACCTAGACTTGACATCTATGGCATAGAATGGGGAAGGATAGAGTGGGTTGCATGGTTAATAAAGTTTCCATAGTGGAGGGTATTTATTAGCTAAATTTTTTCATAGTGGGAAAATCTTTTATGGCTTTCATTTGACAGTTGCATTATTATTTACTTATTATGGAAATGAATACTCATATGATAGAAAGGACTGACACAGTGTGTGACTATTAAGACTGAAAAAGCATCTAGCTACGTGTGATTATTAAGAATGACGAGAACATCTACCTATTCCCCCCGACCACAGATGGATTGCGGTGTCATGAAAATTTTGCCACAACCTTATTGACACTTTTTATTATTCTTATTCAAATACTACAAAAAACATGAACTTTAAATAAACATTGTACTGACTTGGCTAACTTTTATTGACTACTACCTACTTGCAAGCTCATCCCCAAGACCCCCTTAACTTGATTGTGTGGCTTTTAGCATGTGGAAGGGTTTGAGGCGTGCACCTTTTACCCATCCGTGTAGAATTTCTCTGTCGAGTTGCGCTAACCTTACCACTCTAAAATATTTAATTTCTACAACTATAAATGGGCCCAACCAGTGCATCTGCAACTTAACTGAGAACTTTTAGAACTTGCTGTCATATAACAATGCATGATCTCCGACTTGGAATGTTTTCTTTCTGATATGCCTATCATGCGAAGATTTTTTCCTTCTTTTCTCTATTGACTGGAGAAATTTGGCTATGAATCTGGATTCATCAAGTTTCATCAGTTGATTCAATATTTCTCTTAATGCTACATCATCTATCGATTTTTTTCTTGAGAAATAAACCTGTTGGCACTATGAACTCCACTGGGACCATTTCTTATTTTCCATATACCAACTAGAATGGTGTTTTTTTATGAAGTATTTTCACTGTTGTTCTGTATTCCCATAAAGTTTCTAGTACCTGTTCATCCCATTCATGCCTGTTGGCTGATAAAATTTTCGTGAGACCTTTCTCCAGTATTTTATTGAATGCATCAATAGTCCCATTGGCCTATGGGAGATATGGGATACTTTTATGATTATGAATCATAAATTTCTTCAAAAGAGACTCAATAGTTTCATTAGTGAAATGTGTTCCTTGATTGCTTGTCAGGATATTTGGGCATCCAAATCTTGATATTATATTTTCAAAAATGAATCTTGTGGCAATTTTGGCTGTACAGTCCTTGACTAGTGTTGCTTATGGGCATCAGGTGAGATATTATGTAGCTTTTATTATGTATCTTGCATGTGAATGATGCCTTGGTGGTTTTATGGGTCCGATGAAGTCTATCACTCACTTCTCAAAGATTTTTACTGTATGAATTGGGTTTAAAGGGAGTTCACCTCGATGTGAAGGCTTTCCAACTCTCTAACAAACGTTACAATTCTTAGCACATTCCTTAGAATCTTTGAGGATGGTTGGCCACCATAATCCTACATGCAGTATCTTCCTTGTAGTGTCTTTTTCTCCCACATGGCCTCCCACGACTCCATCATGACATTCCTAGAGCACTTCTTCCCTTTTGTGTTGAAGTATACAATGTCTTAGGACTTGATCTAGGCCCATCTTATAGATATTTCCTATGATTAGCTGATAGTTCGTTGCCCTCACTATTAGATGTCACTTTTGTGTTGGTGTATACTCGTCCAGGTAGTGCCCAGTTGTTAATAACCCAAAGATTTCTTCTAAGTAGTCCAGAATGACCTCTATTCTGAATAAGTCAGCATCAGGTAGCTAATCATCTAATGACCCTTCTTTGCCTTCCGTCTCTAGTTGTGATAGATGATCTGACCCCACATTCAGCCTCCTAGGTTTGATGACTACCTCAAAAGTGAATTCTTAGAAGAGTAATAACCAACGACATATTCTTCCTTATAACACCAGTTAGTCCACTAAATACTTTAGTGTTGAATGATCTATGAAAAATTTGAATGACGCTCCCAGCAAGTAATGCCTGAATTTTTGTAGAGAGTAAACCATGGCCAGTGCCTCCCTCTCTGTTGTCATATAGTTCCTTTCTATGGCTAATAATTTCCTATTGGCATAGTATATTAGGTGATCCATATTTCTCTCGGCCGATTGCACCAAAAATAATTCTAACATGATCCCTGACACATCAATATGTACATGAAATGTCTTTTTCCAATGTAGGTACATAACAATAGGAGCGCCTACCAGTTTCTCGTTGAACTTATTCAATGCTTGTTGACAGTCCTCCGACCAAGTGAATTCTTTCGTCCTTTTTAGTAATTTCTCCATCGGGGTTGTAAATAATGCCTAGCTTGTGTGGTGGTTCCATTTTAACGATTTCCACAACCTTTGCGGGGTTTACGCACACTTCATCTTTACAAACAATGTTGCCCAACAATGTTCCAAATGGAACCGCAAAAATGCATTTTTTTAGATTCAAGGAGATTTGCAACTGTCGACATCTTTCAAACATGACCCTTACTAATCTTGTGTGTTTCTTCCATAAAATGTATACTTTCCAGTCATCCATGTAAACCTCTAGGAACCTGTGAATATAGTCTCTAAATGCAGCTATAACAACCCTTGAGAAGACAACAGGTGTGTTCTTTAACCTGAACGACATTACATGGTGAGAATATGACCCCCATTAAGTGGTGAACCTTGTCTTTCTCTTGACTTTTTCTGCTATACGAACTTAATGATAGCCCAAAAATCCATCAGTGAAGGAATATGCTTCGTTTCCCACTACATTTTACAGAAATTCATTGCTAAAGGGTGTTGGGAAGGGGTCATGCCAGACGCATTGTTCAAACTTTGATAATCAACAAAAACTCTGATCTCCTATACGTATTTCTTGTTTTTTATGAATATTGGATTGATCCATTCTGCTTCTTCTACCATGAATATAATCCCATATTTTGGCATTTTGTTGATCTCCCTCTTAACCTTTTCTTTCACTTTGGGGTTTAGCCTATATGGCTTGTGCTTTACTGGATGGGTATCAAGTTTCAGAATGATCTTGATCTCTCCTATGTGTCCCTTTATCCCTTTATCTTGGCTACCAACGATGGGAACAAGTCTTGATATTCTTGAAATAGGTCAAAGATCTCCTTTGTTGTCTTCTCGTCCCAATAATCCCCAACAAATTCCATTTTGAGTTTACCATTTATTCCAATATTGTGCTTTCTCAATTTCATCCGGAGTAGGCGTACAGCTTCTCCTGTGGGACTTTCTTGAGTATCCCTTTCCCCTTCTATTTCCTTAAAGTTCAGATGTATCAATCATTTTAAACCATCTTCATCTGGTTCTGTGTCTACTTTGTCACAGGTCATATATTCTAGATGACCTGTGTCATAAAGATGTTCTAAGAACTTCTCATCAACGCAACCTTCCCATAACTGTCTCAGGGTGAACAAGATTCTTTTAGTAACATATAATGTTTCATTCGTGCATTGCTTAGTGTCTTTGAATGAGAAGTTGCTAATGAACTAGGTAGCCATGAGATCCCATTATGTTGTTTGTTTACGAAGCTCCTCTTGTATGTACCATGCTTGTGGGATGGTACCTTGGGTATGTATAAATGAATGCACCCAAAGATATTTTTGAAGCCTTTCCTTTTCCCAATTTTCTATAAAATCTTTTAAATGCTTCTTAGGATGTGAATTGGCTCTATATTTCACTCTATTCTATAGTCGTCCTTCCTCTTGACTAAACCTATCTCTCATGGCTCGCTTTATAGTTCCCGATTCACGCAACATGTTTTGGTGCATTCTCCACCACCTTGCCGGGGTGGAATGTAACATGATATCTAGAAATTGAACCTTGTGACCTTACCTTATTTCTCTATCTACTTTGTTTAAGAAAATGTTTATTGATTTAATACCTTGGAATTTTGGATAGTCGCTTAGCTATGCCCCTATCTAGTTTATCCTGCATATCTTCACGCAATGTCTAGTATCAAGTTTGTATCCCCCTTGCTACCATGCATCCCACATGGCTTCCAAACTAGCCTCTTAGCTTTGAATACTCCTCCAACTGACAGATCCTCCTACTGTAGGATTTATATAATCCTCTATTTTACCTGTTGTTAGTGTGTATAACTAGTCTAGCATTCCCGGCTCATCCCTTTCATCCACAGGTTTTGTGAACCTGGGTCCTTGATATGGGTACAAGGGTTGTATCACCCACATCCCTTCTTCTTCGAATAGCATTAGTTCTTTCTTCAAGTTGATGACAACATGGTTTTCATAGGCCCAGTTGATCCCAAGGAGTGCTGGATATGGGTCCTTATCACCCCTTATATCAATTACTTTGAAATCAATGTACATATTTACTCCCACCACGTCCACCTCTACATCTTCTAACCTTCCAATAAGTAAGATACAATATTAACTCACCATCCTCAATTATATCAGTGAATACTTAAGTTGCGGCTTCCCCATTGCCTCCCATGTTTTCCTGGGAAGAATGTTTACATCTGACCCTAGGTCTAGCATGATGCCTTTGATATGGAATCTTGCAATCTGAGCATTGATTCAGAATTACCTTCTGCTTCTCTTTTTATTCTGCTGCAATCTTCTGATATTCCTTTCTGGTAACTTGGCAGATGGTATTTCTCCTTCCTCTTCATCTTATGGAAATACCACTTTTAAAATTTTGTGCAACCCTTCCAACATTCACTCATAATCAATGACTTGTAGAAACAACTTAAACCATTCTTCTATCGGTTTAGCATTGTTGAACGTGCATTTGTTCTATTTCTATTTCTCCTTTGTCTCACTCATCCCTTCAAACAATTTAGATACCTCTTGATAATATTGTTTTTGTTGAGTAGGTTTCTATGATTTCTTCGGGGATACTGCCTTAACAATCGAGGGTGGGTCCACCATACTCCAATCTTCCCCAGTCTTCTTTCCCCCCATTGTAACTATATTTATGTTAGTTATGGGAAGAGAGTCATCTGTACGAGGCTCTGCAGTGATTAGGTTAGCCCCTCTCTATCTCGTCCTTGCCTCCCATTTCGCAATGAGCTTAGGGAAATCCTTCGTGGCATGCGTATTGATTCTGCATTACGAACACCATGGTCTCCTGGGGAGCGGAAATTCCCCTGCAACATGCCCCTCTTGATCACAATTATAGCACCTTATGATACCTCTACCTCCTTCTCTTCCTCCTCTCATATTTCCACCTCGTCCTCCCCTATTGGACTCATTGATTCTAAACATAGACCTGTCCAACCATTCTGCTAAAGCATCCAATGCCCTACACTGGTCAGTGTGATGTTTTATATATGCAAGAAACTCACAATAGCTACTATTTGGGACATTGGAGTACTTTTGTAATATTGGGCACACTCATGGTAGATGTTTGTACATTCTACAAATTTCACAATGTTCTTGGTTATTCCATCATGGGAAAGCTCCTTGTGACCCTACTACCGCAACTCCTACTGTTGGCAGGGTTCCTAATGGTCCTGCAATCCCCCATGAAAGGTTGATTCTCCACAACCTTGGGCATTCTGTTGCAACATGTCCCTCCACCATGCAGTGTGTACACCACACGTTGGATTTAGCTGGCCAAACTGGCTGTAGATCCTTTAGTTTCTCTGTTAATTTTGAAATATTATTTTGGAGGCCAAAGATTGAAGGATCCTACAACACCACCCCGATATTCATGCAGGTATCCAGCCATGGCCTCTATACACGATGCTTGTTCTAAATCATCCTGGAGAGTCCCAATCTTCTGTTGCACCAATGGAGTTCTTGTAAGGGTTAAGAGCGCCTTAATGAACCAATCTCTCTGGTGATTAGGATCTAGGGTGTAAATCAACTTAGGAATAACATATTTAAAGATTTGAATTAGTTCCCAAGTAGTTTCACCTTCCTTCTGCTTGATTTCCCACAACTTCGATAACCCCTACTGGTCAGTCTGAGGTATTTTGAATTCTTGTATGAATCCTCTCTTGATATCATCTACCATGGGATTCTGGTTTTGTTCTGCCAATTTTATAAACCAATGCAAAGCTCTCTCCCTCAGTGTGGTATGGAATAAAATTGATTTAGCATTGTATGGCGTCTGATGCAATTTCTATATAGCTTCACAGAGATACCAGTGTTTTTCTATGTCTTCATTTCCTCTACTAGCAAATTTAGGGTATCTAGTGAAAGATCTCACCATGTTTGCTCGAGTATGCACCAACAACACAAATCCTTTGGTTCCGGTTCGCTAAGATCCTTACAGTCCCAAATTACTAATACTGCTAATTCCACTATTATTTACTGTATTGAAACTGGCCTTATATTTCTCATGTACGTTGTGTACTCGTATCACTTTAGATAACTTAGCAACAAGTTTCTCAGGATTATTGTAAGGCACTAGGGAAAGTTCGGTGATCCAGGTGGATCTCCAGACACTAGTGGCATGGAAAAGGCTCAAAATTCAAGGTGGCAGAAAGATGATTAAATTGACACTAGATCGAAGTGCTCATCACCCTGATTCCAATGGTGTTAATGGCACTCCAATCTGAGTCTGGATGAAGAAGATAGAGGCAGTCAAAGTTTTGGTTGACTTTTGTTGACTAGGTAGGGTTAATGGAGACACAATTTGGAAATTTCCAGCAAATGAAATCCGACAAACTCCGGCCAGATTCTGGGCGAAATTGTCGCCTCGTTAAAATGTCTCCTTCGATAAAAATATGGTTTTTTAAAATTGGCCATATTGTTTTTTTATAACAAAAAATTATTAAAAAATGGGTGGTGGGCCACTAACCCCACCACCCCAATCCTTATCATATAATGTATTAATGGAGGGGTGGGCCACTATCCACAGCCCCTGCCCCCATACTTGGCAGGTCCCATTGTTTTTGGGCAGGAAAACGTCTGTTGCGCACGCGGAAAGGTGGGATGGCCCTTGGGGCACAAACCCAACCTCAAAACCACCACCTATTAAGCATGGACCACCATTGGATAAGGGACAGATGAGGCGGGTGGGCTGCCCGAGGCGAGCCTAGCCCGATCTCCCTTCTTTTTTTTTAAATTCGGTTATGTAAAGAAGGGAGGGGCCGGGGTTTAACCACTTGACCTCCTTTGTAATAAGTGGACCCATAACCTCTCCACCAATGGTATTTTTGTAAACTCTACCCGCCTTTTTCATATTTAAACTCAGTTCATCAATACCACCAGGGAGGAGGAGCATGCACGTAGTTCGAGGTAGGCTATTTTTCAGGTGGCATAACCATGAGTAATGCAGAGAGAGGGGAGGAACCATGATCTGAGCAATTTATTTTTTGATCAAGTAAGAGTAGGACCTTATATTAAGCTAGCCAATAATACATAATTTACATGAAGCCGCACCAGCTCTGTGAGAGTTCAACAGTCAGCAGGGCAGGCAGGAATCGAACCATGCACCTAAAACCATGAGAAGCCAAAAGAAACCTTGAACTCCTTGGAAGATGAGTCCACCAAACCGAGGCCCAGAAAAAGACACTAAAGACCCGCCGAGGGTCCATAAGAAAACACACAACAAACCACACATAAAACTATCTTACAGACTCGACAAAAACTATAGGCTTAACACTCTAAACTTTTTTGGGTCCGAAACATCCAATCAACTCGTACGAACAAATTTCCACCATTGAAAAACCAACTTAGATCCAACGACCTTCATGGATATCAGGTGGTCGAGAAGCGCGAGGGTTAGCCACACAATGAGGGTGGTTTTCTCTCACCTCTCGCCACAACGTGTCACACGAAGAGTGGAATCAGGGGCCAACTTCAAAAAACCAGAAACCATTCGAACCCCGCCCGATATACCACTTGTAGTTTTCAATCGTTTGTTTCACGGAAAAGAAAGCATGCTCTATCGCCAAGCGATGACCTTCATTCCAGTCCAGCGGGCAATTCTTAAGCCTTCCTCCAAGATTCTCTGTTAAACACCATCTAAGAAAAATGAAAATGGACGACCAAACCTATGGTACTACCCAAGTCAATACTTTCACCATCCAACCGAAAGTAATCAGAGCTTTGGAAAGTAGTCAAAACCAAAAAGGGGTAGACGGTTTAGGGTTCTCCATCCTCCCGCCTGTCCCCTGAATCCCTTCGAGCCATCCTGTTAAGCCATAGTTCCATATCTTTGGTCACCTGACAAAGACATTCCTCCTGCAATTTTCCTATAGGTAACGAATCCCAAGCAAATTGAGAATCCCTGTCCCTATTGGTGACTCCTTCATTTGCCAACCGATCCACTAACATGTTAGCTTTGCTTTTCACATGAAAAATTATGACAATTTTAAGGGTTTGCAGGTGGGAGTAGATACGGTGAAAGACTTGCAAAAGATTCCAATGCTTTGACACTTTATTTGGAGAGGTTCCATTGCATATTTTCTTGGCCTCTCTAATAATCAATTTTGAATCTGCTTCAATTATAACATTATGTGAATTTGAATCCACCAGGATTTCCAAACATTTATCTAATGCCATGAGCTTAGCCATGTTATTAGTGGCCTTCCCCAACTGGCCATGGAAGATTTTCTTTATTTTCCTATGATCATCTCTTATGGCACCCCCAAAGCTAGCTAATCCTGGGTTGCCCTTAGAAGCTCCATCAATGTTAACCTTTAAGAAACCATAAGGAGGGGTCTTCTAAATGTTAACACCTGTATTTATTAGGCTCACTCCCTTTATTATTCCTTGAGGACTTATGCACTAGAGACCCAAATGAAGTATAATACTCTCCTCTTGGGGCAAAGGAGGATCCTTAGGAAATGTCCTCAACAAGCTTCTTACTATGTCTTTAAGTTGCCTTAGAATTTGATCAATTATGTGATGGGGCTCGCTTGTTTTGTTTTTGAAGATCCTATTGTTGCGCTCTTTCCAAACATTCCAAATGACAAAGCCTAGAACCAGAATCCAGGCTTTATTAATAATCTCATTCCCTGAGAATTTCTTCCTCCAGTTCTTCAAAGTGTTGGGTATGCTGAGACTATCCCTATCAGTTTGTCTAAAGATTGAGGCCACCTAGTCCCACACCTTGGATGTGAAAGGATAGAGGTTGAGAAGGTGTTCAATCGTCTCCTGTTGTGATCCATAGAGGTAACATTTGGAAGGATCAATGAAGCCTTTCTTTAGGAGATTCTCCCAAGTTAAGATCTTCCTTTGATGCACTAGCCAGATGAATAACTTTATTTTCATCGAGTGGGGGCTTTGCCATAGTTTCTTCCAGACTTGATCAGTATTCACAAAGTTAATCCTGTAACTTCCTGTTTAGCTTCTTTGAGGTTAAAGTTACCTTCGGTATTCTTTCCCCATCTTAAATGGTTAGGTGAGGAGGAAACCAGAATCCTTCTTTACTCTAGATCCTGGGTGAGAGTGTCTTCCTTGGCCTGCAGAGGACTCTCATTACTGTATCTTAGATCCTTCCAATTCCTCCATTTTCAATTAATCCTTCCCTGGTCCCAGAAATATTTTACCAAAAATAGACCTTTTCTATATGTGTCACTCTTGAGAGCTGTTAATTCATCCCTGTAAAGGTTGGGTTCCTGTTGCTAGCTTTCCTCCCAAAATCGAGCAAGGTCCCTTGCTCGAATTTCCTAGAAACACCGTTGTTGAACAATACTTTTATTTTCCCAGGCAAGGTTCCAAATATGGGAGCCCCTGATTTTCCCTGACATTCTAATGTGATCCTTCTCCTACCAATACTTGCAATAATTTTGTTTCCAAAGCTTAGCCCAGGGGGCATTCGACTCCTTGATCCATCTCCACCAAAGCTTAGCTCCCAAAACTCTACTAAGGGTCTCAGGATCATGAAGCCCCAAGCCTCCATGGCTTTTGGGCTTGCAGAGCTTGTCCCAGGCTACTAAAGCCCAATTCTTTTTCTCTTCCCCTTTGCCCCATAGAAAGTCCCTTTGTATGCTCCTTATTTGCTGCTTAATGCCTTGATGAGTAGGGAGAGCTAAAAATATAAAAATGGGAATGGCCTACAAGACCACTTGTGTGAGCACAAGGTGCTCTGCCAAATTTAGTGACCTGCATATCCATTTTCTGATCTTGTCCTAAATTTTATTTAATATTGGCTTCCACACTTTATTTCCTAGAGGTTTGTCAGTAAGAGGAATCCCAAGATATTTGGAAGCTAACTGTTCCCTTTGAAATCCAAGAATTCCGGTAATGTTTCTCTGAATAGCAATATTGGTGTTAAAGAAAAAGACTTTGGACTTGTTGAGGCTTACCTCTGTGCTTGTTGTCATAGCAAAGTCATTTAATATGTTTTTGATTTCTTTGGCTTCCCTGCCTATGGGTATGCCCTGCAACATTGTATCATCCACAAATTGTTGAGGAGTGTTTAACGCTCCATCTGAGGTGAGTTTGATACCCTGGATTTGTCCTTCAACAATTGCCATTTTGATCACTCTTCCTAGCCCTTCCATCATGAGGATGAAGAGGAAAGGTGAGATCGGATCTCCTTATTTGAGTCCTATAGAGGGTGTGAAGGTTCTTGATGGAGCTCCATTAAGCAGTATGGAAAAACTGGTCATGGTGACTAGTGCCATAACCCATCTTATCCAATTTTGGTCAAAGCCATAGGCTTTTAGAATTTCTCTTATGTAAGACCATCTTAGTTTGTCATAGGATTTCTCTAGGTCCAATTGAATGATCATACCAGCTTGTTTGTTGCTTTTGAGAGAGTGTACCACCTCATGAGCTTGGATGATATTGTTGAGGATTTGTCTTCCTTCCACATAGCCTATTTGCTCCTCCAAGATAAGAGAAGGTAGAAGGGGCTTGAGTCTATTGGCTATCCCTTTGGAAATGATTTTGAACACCACATTACATAAGGCTATGGGTCAAAAACCATCCAGAGTCATGGAATTTTCTTGCTTTGGGATCAGAGCTATGAAGGAAGCATTAAGAGTCTTCAGAACCTTTTTGGATTTTTTCGTGTCTACCACAACCTTGAGGATATCCTGTTTGGTTGTTTCCCAGCAGGCTTTGAAGAAGTCTACAATGAATCCATTTGGGCCCGGTGCTTTTCCATTTTGCATTTCATTAATCACTTCACTGACCTCCTCTTCCGATACTGGCCTGTTAAGATTATGGTTGTCCTCTCTGGTAACTAGCTGAGGGATATATTGAGTGAACTGGTCAATGAACCTAGTTCTATCCTCTAGTAGCTCCTTTGCAATAATGAAGAAGTGTTTTACAAGGATAGATCCCATGTCATTGTGAGAGACAAGCTCAATACCTTGAGAATATTTGGTCTTTGTGATTCTGTTGTGTGCCCTGTGAGCCATAGTGGATTTATGAAAGAACTTTGTATTTCTTTCTCCCTCTCTAATCCATTGTATCCTTGATTTCTGCCTCCAGAAAATTTCCTCTTGTAAGCATTGATCCTCCCATTCGTCCTGCAAAGAGTCAGTTAGTTTTTTACGCTCTTCGGTGAAGCCATCTATGATTTTGATCTGATTGATCTCTAGGAGCTTCTACTCAGTTTCTCTTTTTGCCTTGAAGATATCACCAAATTCCTTTTTGTTCCAAGCTTTAAGTCTGTATTTGATATGTTTAAGTTTCTACTAGAGCATGAACATTTTAGTGCCCTGAATGTTCAACTCCTCTCTCCACCATTTATCAATGTTACTAGTGAATTTAGGGTGTGAGAGCTAGGCATTTTCAAACCTGAAAGGTCTGTTTCTCGGTGTGCCCATAAAGGTGGCTTCCAGCTGTACATGCTAGTGATCCGAACCTCCAAAGGGAAGAATGGAAGATGTCATGGCGAGTTCAGTGATAAGGAGGTCCTCTGAAATAATAAATCTATCAAGTTTGGAAGCAAATTGAGAAACCCGTCCCCTTTTGTTGTTCCATGTGAAGGTTCCATTTATTGTTTCAGTGTCCATTAGTCCCATGTTCATAACGATGTTCTGGAAGGGCATGGAGTCTCTGCCTAGCTGTCTAGTGCCTCCTTTTTCTCTGAAAGAAATCTTATCATATTGAAATCTCCTACAATGATCCAGGGATGTGGGGATGTCTTGCTCTTAGATCCTTCAAGGAGGTGAGAAGCTTGAGTTTATCTGCTTGCTTTTGAGGCCCATAAACATTTGTAATCATGAATATCTCCTTATCACCTATAGGTTGACATACCAAGGAAAGATAGTAGCATCCAGGATTCCAAATTTTTGTGGATCCCATAGCATGAGAATACCCCCCCCCACCGAGTTATTTGCCTTAACCTCTAGATACTCATACTTGATTAACCACTTATTATGAATTTCTCTTATCTTATCCATCAAACATTTTGTCTCTTGAATAAAAACCATATATGGTCTTTCTTCTTTCATTCTGTTACTTAGATTCCTTTGTTTCCTTCTATTCCCTATGCCCCTAATATTCCAGGTTGTGAGCTTCATTAAGAAAGGTTAGTAATAGGAATAATTGGTGAGATATTTCATCTTACTTGAGTTAATCAAGATTTTTCCACATTCGTTCAGCAGCTCATTCTGTCTTTTTATTCCTCTTTTCCTACCTGAGTTCTTTGGAGATTGTGCTTGTGAATTCTCCATAATTTTGACCCCACTTAGCTCACGTCTTTCATGATTTCTTTTGAATCCAATTACCTTCGATTGTGACCTCCATAGAAAGAGCTATTGTACTCTGTCATAGTCCTCTTTTGGTAGGGAGTCCACTCCTACGTTCTTTCCTTGTTCCAGAAATTTCTCTAGATCTAGATTTTCCCTATCTAGAATCTCCTGTAGTTCATGGTCATCCATTCTCGCTTCACTTAGAGTCATCTCATCGTCCCTGATGATCTTCATACAGCTTGGTATATCATCTTTTTGTTGGTTGTTCACTATGATATCCTCCATTTTAGCCTCCTTATCCTGCTCCTTGGTTACGTTCTCCATGTCCTGGACTGTCTCCTTGTTCCCCTCTTCTTCCTCTAGGATCTTGAAAATGTTATGTCTTGTATGTCTGTCCTCATTTATCTTCTTGTGTGGATGTTTACCCCATTTCCCTTTGCCCCCAACCTTGGTGAAACCCTCGTGATCTCTATCCACGGTAGTTTTTCCATTACCTTCCATATTGATTGTTGAGCACTCAAGCAGTCTCTGAATAGATGCCCATGTTCATGGAATTTGCAGCACCTAAATGGTATGTGCTCATAGTCCACAGTCTGCACCCGCTCTTCATCATATACTTCTAAAATTATCGCTTCCAAAAGGGCTCCAGATAGGTCCATTTCCACACATATCCGGGCAAAGGAGGTATATTTTCCTTTTAGAGTTGCCTCTTGGATATTTAGAAAATGCCCCAGCTTGTTGCCTATGGTTTTCAAAGATTCTGGTAGCCAATAATCCAGAGGAAGGGAGTATAGTCTAATCCAAACTGGTACTGATGTGAATGTTTCACGTTCGAGGACAAAGTTCAACATCCATGGCCGCATGTAGAGTCCTGCCGCAGCATAGAAATAAGGCCCCCCTTCGAACACTCTATCTTTGTCCTCTAGGCTTGTGAACACCACTGTGAAGAAGTCCTTAGAACCTAGATGTAAATGTATTTCTCCCTTTGGCTTCCAATGGATCCTTATCCAGACGTGTAATTCCCTCTCCGTCAGCCATAACCCCATGAACTTGCATATGATCCCTATTCGCTTGTATCGATGGATCGCTCAATATGACCTGTGGAAAAATGCTCTACCTGGGTTTGCAGAACCCCATTGTCCTTATGGAAGTTGGTTTTTCACTACTACCTGCATTCTCATTTTCTTTACTTGTTTCTTATTGATCCCCTTCCTCATCCCGAATTCCATTTCTTCCAAATGTTCCCTTGCTTCTTGCTTCTGAAACCTTCTCCAGATGTTTTTTAAAATGGTTCTTTCCTATGTCCTTACTTCCCTCTGTGACTACCTGAATGTAGGAGGGAGCGGTACTCCCCCCTGCGCGTCCCGCCATGGTACCCTAAGTCAAAACCCTAGCGCCAACTCCAATCCTAGCTCAAGTTCACGCACTGGTGCTACCATGATCTGACCAATTTCTCCACGGGTCCATATTTTCATTTTGTCAGATTTTGACAGATTTTATATGGTTTTAGCATTTCTCAGTGCCACAAACGCAATGGTGTTGTCTGTTTCTCCAATAGAGTTTTTCCTTTTTTGTCCATTTTTTAGTATGGAGGTATAAGACTCCTTTTTGTAATTGATGCTTGTACTCTTATTTCTCATGCCACTTGATGAATGAAGGCCTCCCCATTGATTGAGCAGGGCCCAGAGACATAGTCCAAATCAGAAAAACTCCATTATCAAGTTTCTTGTCTTCTTTCATGCTTTATTTTTTTCTCCTCTTCTCTCATGTGCACATTAAATTTCTATGTTTAAGCTACAATTTATGCATGTAATTCTTTAATACATCTATAAGAAAACGATATTGGATCAAGTGGTATCAAAGCAGGTCTCTGTAGATGTGAATTGCATGTTTGTATGCTAACAAGAAAGAGGCTCCGAAGAGGCAAAGGGAAACTAAAGTGTTTCAATCCCGAAGCAGGGCATGCACGTCGAAGAAGAAACATGGAAGATGAAGAGGCTCGTTATGAAGAGGAGCTCAATTTCCACAAAACCTTCTATGTAATGGCAGGAAATGTTGATGAGTTGCTTTCAAAGCTGGAGAAAGAAGAAGGGAAAAAGGCAGAAGAACAAGGTTCAGTGCATGGAAATGGTGAAGAAGAACCACCTCCTTCTCCTTCCACGAGTGAAAGTTCTTCTTCCTCTCATCACCATCATCATAGAAATTCAATGGATGCATCTAAGAAACATTTCTTTAAATTAGATGTCAAATTTGATCTTCCCATGTTTAACGGTGAAAGTAATGCAGAAAATCTTAATAACTCGATTAGGAAGATTGAAATCTATCGTAGGATTCAACAGATCGAAGAGGATGAGGAAAAGATTCAGCTGGCCTCTCTTCGGCTGAGTAGCACTGATGTCATCTGGTGGGAGAGAAAATTGTGAAGTAGTAAGAGTGTGGGTAATATTCTTTCCTGATGGCCTACTTTCATTTCTGCATTAAAGGAATAATTGTATCGCTTGGGTTATAAACAAAAATCCTTAATGGATTGGCAATACTTAAGCCAAGGCAGAGGTCAGGATGTTCAAAGCTTTACAGAGGAGTTTAGTAAAAAAGAACTTAATTTGGGCATTGCACTTGAGTGACCTAAAGTAGTAACTAAATATATTGGATCATTACATAGTTACCTTAGACATTCATTATTATTGTTTGAACCAACTACTATTGACTTGACCAGTGTAAAGGCCATCCATCTTGAGAATAGGGGAAAAAATGAAAGAGATGATCATTTCAAGAAACCACCTTTCAAACCTCCAAATGGAAAAACCAAAGTGAAAGGAAAAGGAAAGGAGAAGAGGATGGCATCAACCAAGAAATATGGAGGAGAAAGGCCTTATTGCACTCACTACAAAAAGGAAGTTCATGATGACGATCATTGTTAGAAACTATACCCGGAAAACAGACCAAAGAAGTATGGAGGAAAAGCCAAACAAAAGATAGTGGCAACTGTGTAGCAAGACCTTGGATCTGATTCTGGAGATGAAGAATTGGTCACAACAGCAGGAACAAAAGGTACTCTTACACCTCATGTTAATTCTGAATCACATGAAGGGACTAGTTCAATAGATGAGTCTCTTCCTAATGAACGAAAGAGAATTGATCTATCTCATATTAGAGTTATCATAAATCATAAAAAAGTGGAAACTCTATTTGATACCGGATCCCAAGAAAACTTAATTTCAGAGTCCTTGGTAAAGAAGCTAGGCTTAGAAACCAAACCACATCTAAAACCTTACCCACTTGGATGGATACATGATAAAGCAAAACTGAATGTAACTAAGTAGTTCAAGGTTAAATTTGTGATCACTTCTAAGTTAGTGGATGAGGTAAAACTTGATGTGATACCATTGGATATCTGTGGCATGGTGTTAGGGAGTCCCTATCTATATGATAGAAAGGAAATCTTATTATGTCATGAAAACAAATACCAAATCACAAAAGATGGGGTAGAATATATTGTAAGGCTCATCAAACTAAAATCAATGCCAACATTGTAATTGCAGGACAAATGAAGAGGTTGGTGAATTCCTGTAAGGGTTGCATGCTTATGGTTGTAAGGGGAAAAGATGCAGAATTATCCAATGATTTCTAGGGTTGTGATCATGTCCATAAAAAGGAATTATGTGAATTAATTTCTAACTATGATGAGATGTTTCGGGAACCAAGGGGATTACCTCCAAAGAGGGAAATCCAACATGAGATCCAATTGCACCATGATGCGCCTTCACCGAATATTGGGATGTACAGGATGTCGACCATTGAGATGGAGGAGATTAAAAAGCAGGTGTAGGGACTATTGAACCAAGGGGTCATCAAATCGAGCACTTCTCCATGCAGCTCATCGATTGTCTTAGTGCTGAAGAAATATGGCACATGGAGGATGTGCATGGATTATCGAGCACTAAACAAAATCACGATGAAAAATCGTTACCCTCTTCCTTATATTGATGAATTACTAGATCAGTTAAAGAATGCTATCTATTTCACCAAATTGGATTTGCATAGTGGTTATGATCAGTTCCTAATTGCATAGTAAGATGTGTGGAAAACCACCTTTAAGACAATATAGGGGTTTTTCGAATGGATGGTGATGCCATTTGGACTTTGCAATGCTCCAACCACTTTCATGGGGGTCATGAATGATCTCTTTAGGCCTTTCATTGATGAATTTGTTCTTGTATATCTAGATGATATTCTTGTCTTTAGTAAAAGTTGGAATAAACATGTATGCCACGTGAAGAAAGTGTTTGATGTGTTGAAAAAGGAAAAACTCTATGTAAAATTGTCAAAGTGTGAGTTTGGGAAAACATCTTTGGTTTACCTAGGTCATATTGTTGGTCATGGTCAGCTAAAAATTGATCCTTCTAAAGTTGAAGCAATTGTAAATTGGCCTAAGCCTACTAGTGTAACCGAGGTTCACAGATTTTTGGGTGTAGTACAATATTGGAGGATATTTATTTCCAATTTCTCCATTATTGCAACACCTTTACACACATTGACAAGTGTAAAGAAAGTATTTCAGTGGAGAGGAAAGTAGCAGATGTCCTTAAAAACATTGAAAGAAAAGATCAACACCACACTGACCTTGGCCTTATCAGAGCTCCAACAGCCATTCGAGATCGATATAGACACCAACGAATATGCCATGGGAGTTGTACTAATGTAGCAAAAGAAGTCGATATGTTACCATTTAGAGAAGTTCTCTCATGTTGTGATAAACTATCCCACTTATGACAAGGAGTTATATGCCTTGGTCCAGAGTGTGAAAAAGTGCAAACACTACTGAATCGCCAAGGAGACCATCATCCATATGGATCATCAGCCCTTGCACTATCTTCAGTCACAAACCAAGTAGCAGCAATCTCGTCATTTCAGGTGGATGGGTTTTCTTCAACAGTTTCATCTGGTAATAAAGTATAAGAAGGGCACTAGCAACAAAGTGGCCAATGTGTTATCTCGCCCTCCTATTTCTGCTTTTGTTATTTTGCATAATGCTTCGTTATATTTTGAAAGTTATGCTAAACAATATGCTAACGATGATGACTTTAAGGAGATTTATGCAAAACTAACCCATGGTTTAAAAGTGGACAACTATCACTTGTAGGGGAAACTATTGTATCACCTTGAAAAATTGTGCATACCCACAGGGAAAAGGGTACATGTAATCTGGGATGCCTACACCTCCCTTGTGTCTGGTCATTTTGGTGTTGAAAAAACTGTGTCATGTAGAAAGATTTTGTTTTTGGCCTATGTTGTGGCCAGCAACACCCCCCCCTTGTTCATTTAAGTGTTGTCCAAAATGCTAAATGAATGGGGAACCTTAGTTAAATTTTTAAGAAAAAGCAAGAGTTCCCTTTCTTCAAAATAAGGTTACCATCGTAAACTTAGAAAGGTATTTTGAATATTTTTAACCTAAGTCTACGATAAGGGAAATGTATTTAAAAACTGCGTTGCAAAAAATATAGGAAATGCCTCCATTTCTCTATAATATCAGTATGCGCAAGACCCTCGTGTTAAGCATAACATCACATCGCAATGAAGTAATACTCATAAGGAAAAAACTTCAAGATTTACCGATCTGCGATAACACCAATCACAAGATCACATATCGCATAAATGAACTGGCAAGATTTGGAAAACATCAAACTTTTGTGACCTGCGATGTTGCAATCACTGCGATGGTTTAATCTGCGATAAGGAAATCTGCGATGGTGCGATTTACGATGGCGCGCTTTGCGATGGTGTGATCTGCGATGTTACGTAAGCAAATCATAAATCACTTCATCACGAATCCTTCGGGCACGCCATTCAAAGAAAAGCCACTTACCATAATCTGACTCAAGATCATGTGCTTTTAATGATAGTAAATGAATTAGTTGTCAGTTATCAAATGAAATGAAGACGCGTGCTTTTGTAAAGAATTACTTCACGTAAGGTGGCATATTTGATATATCTGTTGCATTTAAAACTCTCCCATCACCTTTCTTAATCAGTCATTTCCATTTCACTCATAATCTATAGGAACAAAGAGCTAAGACGATTCAGAGCCAAACGCAAGAGATGGGAAAGAAAAATAAAGCTCAAGACTCTGAGGTGAAGGAAAAGACGAAGGAGATGACGCCTTTGTATACAGACACAGCCTGTAACAGAGACGGAGGGATATCGACATGGGAAAGCATGTACAGGCTGCTTAAAGAAGAATATCCTAGAGTAATGAAGGTTGATACTGTCGCGGGCTCACAACGCTCTTCCGAGGTGTCCCTAGAGGAGCTAGCATGTTCATTTCTTCACCGGATAGCAGCAAGGCCCAAAATTCTACCATATACGGATATGATTAAGTGGATACTTGACAATGCAGAGATGAACAACATACAATTCAAGGTTCAAGGACATGGGCTCATCGGATCATTCGCCACGCAAGATTTAAAGCTTATGTATCATCTTCCTGAACCACAGGCGACTTACAATGCACAATTCGTTAAGAAATTTGTGGCAGAGAACCCAAACCTAGCAGAGACCACCAAAGATTGGTCCAGAAAAGAGGAGCCACTCAAAAGGGAAAAAAACAGTATGTACAGCACTGGTTCCCTCACCTCTCCGTATTGTTTTGCTGCGGCCATGCTTTGCAGATTATTTGGGATGCCAGATATCAATAAATTTTCGTCTGAATGGATACCATTAATAGATGCTACCAGAAATGCCGATATTATGGATTGGGTCAAAATATTTTCTGATAATCTATACATGGCTGTTATGAATTACCAGTCTAAAAGATCCTTATCTCAAAGGATCTATCCTCCTTTTTATCTATCCGCATATGTTATGGATTCTATTTGTTATGTGTCTAAATTCCCCACTATGGGTTGGAAATGGACTACCCAGGACCCATTACCTATCCATGTTTATCATAAGATGTTATGGGATTCCCAGTTTGTCCCACACTTCTATCAGATTTGTCACGAGCTTATCCTACCCTTGTATAGAATGATGTATGATGAAGATGAAGGGAAAAGAGCAAGTGCACCCAAAATAAACGAGAATCATAAAGAATTGCTCTTTAATAAATGGGACGATCAAATCAGGAAGGCGGAACAAGCAGCAGAGACAGCGGCCACGCAAGCAAACATTCTTATCGATTGTGTAAATGAGAATTTACACAGGGCCAACTTAATCGAAGAGACCACCCCGGGGTACCTACCAAATAAACTATGACTGGAAGAAGAAGCCGCAGGAAAAGGGAAAAGTGATCCAGGCATTGAACAGGTTAAATTGGGAATTTTACTGGGCATACTTGGTCAAGCCGCATAGTCAATGGATGACTGTGAAATGCATCATAAACGCGGCCAAAAAAGTAGTGCCAGCTCTCATAGATTCTGTTTTCGCATCCCAGCTCAGTGCAGAAGTCAGCCAACCGACTCTTCTCAAGCCCATGATGAACACTTGCAGTTTTAAAGACCAAGTTCAGAAGTAGCCTTATTTTAGAAATTTGTTTTTTCTTTTAAATTAGATTAGAAAAAGGACGGTCATTTGAAAACCGCATCCTAAATTTTGTAAAGACACTTTTATTAGAATTAGGAAGTAGTATTTTAACCCTTCTCATGCATTTAGAGAAGGGTCCAGAAATTTGTCAAGAACTTGTCCTCGGAACATGCACTTCTACACCCTCAGAGGAGGTTTTGATGAATGGATGGATCAAGATTTATTAATGTTTGCATTTGATGTCTGCTACTGATGTTGCACTTTTGTACTCTTAGTAGATGTTAGAACAAGTAGAGATAAATCGTTTTTGCTTGAAGCTTATGAGTAGGATTAGCCATAAATGGTACTTTTATCTCTTGGCCATTTCTGCTTATATTCTTAAAGTGATATACAGTTTTCAGTTGTTTATATGTTATTGCATGAATGTATGAGTTACCATTTGGCACTTCTATATGGTGGAGCCATTTATTTATGTCTGATATATGAATAACTTATTATGCGATATGCTGTTCACAACTGTTTTGCCTAACTTCTTATGCAAAATGGTTTATCTTAATTGATTTATATTCTTATAATAGCCGAATGACCTTTATTACCAGTTATTGTTTGAAATCTCTTTGGATCGCATAATAGAAGAAATACACCCCGGGTTAGTGTAGATTAGATGTGTTATTTCTCATTAGATTACAATAGCACAGAGTTAGTTTAAAAGTATGAATTAAATTAGCTTTAAGTACTCTTAGATCAGCATCATCCTACTCTACACACACACACACCCTTAGATTGGGAAACTGGTCCCATTATCCCCAGTCGGACCTGCTATTCCAAATGGATAAGGAGCTGCCAACCAAGGTCCGGACCGGGTGGGTATCCCCCTTGTTTTCGACCCGATTTTCGGGGCTTCAACATATTTGGTGCTAGAAGGAGGGCTTGAACATAGTGTTTGTTGGAATGATTTTCAATTGTAACATTTGAATCGGGATGGCTACTCACAAACTTCCCATTTGGAGTTGCATCCATGTTCCTACCTCTTCCAACACTCCACCTGAAGTGGTAAGACTCTTGTCTCAGGTAAAATTCAATGGTAAGAATAATTCTTCTGCTTTTAATCATGCTCTTCCATTTATTCAAAGTGTTTCAAGTGATGATGTTCAAAGAATTGATGAAGGCGTTTTATGCAGAATTTTTACTCTTACATTCACGGCGGAAGCTAGAAAATGGTGCAGAACCCTCCCAGATGCATCAATTCATAGCTGGGACCAATTCGTCAAGACTTTCATTTTTGAATTTGATTGTTATGACTATGACCAGGTATATGATGAAATTTATTATCTACGGAAACAAGATGAATCTGTTACGGATTTTAATATGCGATTTCATCTTAATTTTATAAAGTACGATCTTGAAAGTGAACTCATAGATGAAGAATCTTCAGATTATGCTGAGCATTCCCTGCCTCCTATGTCTGATCAAGCATAAATTAGTTCAAGTTTTGTCTAGAATTCCAATTTGAATATACAAATCAGCCATGATGAAGAAAGTCCCCAAAACCTAGGAGTCATGCATGCTCTAATGCGAGAAGACAAAAGCGAGAATGCGGAAGGAAAGCCTGCCTTGGAACCAGGAGATGACTTTGATGCAAGTCAGATAATATCATTGCAAGTCAACAAATGCAGATGCCAAGGTTAGAACATCAAACTATTTCTCTTTCAAAAAGTATCAGTACACAAAGTTATGATCTAAAGCCCGATGTCTATAATGAATCTGATGAACAAAGATTTTTCCATGATGATATTCTCAAATGCATTGTTCCAGAATCACATTTTTCTCTTTATCCTGATGTTTTTAGTGATGATAATTTTTCCCCTCTCAATATTTAAGATATCTCAAAAAGCACAGAGGATTTTTCAAATGAGTCATCATTAGTTTTTCAAGATAAAAGGACAGCTATAGAAAATCCTTTGATCATTTTCAAACAAGAACCACTTGACCTTCCTTATCTGAAAATATATGACGAAAAAGAGAAATCTAGGGAAACCTATAAAATCATTTATGATGGTTACTTTGACAACGATAATGTTATTGATTTATCCCAAGTAACTCATCAAAACTCAGATAATGAGAGATATTCTAATTCGGAAATCATATCAGTCAATCCGCATTTCAAAGCAAAAGATCATTTGCCTGATTTTACTATCCAAGACAATACCCTGATCTATGATTCATATCATGAAGAAACCCCCATTCCTGTTCACAATCATAACTTGTCTTCTGATTCACAAGACGGAATTCGAAATTGCTCGGATCCCATAATTCTGGCCAGTTCTTCTGGAAAACAAGATATTCCAAGCCAATCCCAGTTGTGCTGTAACATTATTTGTACAGATAATAATTTCTTTCTTTCTCACTTGCACTCATTTTGTATAAAATCGAATTGTTTTTTAAATTTTCAGGCTTTTGATAGATTACTATGGTATGTTGAGCACCTTATCAAAGAACATTCAAAAGATGTGCTACCATTTTGGAAAGCTAAACTGTGTCAAGGAAGTATAGAACTTCCTCTATTACAAGATCATCAATCCATAACAGAAATTCATCCTGATTTTTATGATCCAATAGGTATCCAGTTGGAAAGAATTTTTCATGAGAAAGAGATTTCGGACAGAATTCAAACTGAAGTTACACATTCTTATTCCACATCCAACATTAACAGTCCAAGAAAAGTTTTGTTCACTGATGTTTGAAAGTTACATACGTGTAGGAATAAAAATGAAAATATGGCTCCACTGGAAATATCATTTCACCTAGTTAATTTTTTGTATATAGTTAGATTAGGAGTAGGAGTAATTTAGCTAGGTTATTAGGTTTACTTTTAATAGTTGGTAGGCAAAATAAGAAAAGAGATTATCCCTATTCTGTACATAACCCTAGGGAATGTCTACCTCTCATTTCGTTAAATATTTTTCTCCATCATAAAATTTGCTATGGTTAACAACATTTGACATTTACTAAAGACACCTTTTCTCTATCAAGATTTTGAAATTCTACTTCTATAAATAAAAAATATTTTGGAAACTTGATCTTTATTATCAATAGAACTTTAACCCAGATATGATACTAGTTTCAAGTCCAAGAAATTTGAAGAAAGAAATCTTAGTGAAGAAATCGTTTTACGTCAGTACAATGAAAGGCATCAATAACAAAATAAGGATTCCCTGTAGGAACAACCATTTCCAAAAAAGCTCTATTATTGTCGTCCAGAACTTTCTTAAGGAAAAAATTGACTTCCTCCCTGCTAAAGGAAATCACAGCATTCAGAGGAACAATCCGAGAAAACACTATATCTCAAAGAATAAGAGGTCTCATCACGAGCCGGCTTATCATGATCACAGATATTATAACTTGCTAACTTTGCCAATACTATCCACCAAAACAGGGCAACGACTCAAGGTTGTTGCAATCAAAAGACAAGGGGTCTCATCATGAGCCAGCTTGTTCAACAAAAGTGTAAATAAAGTGAATGACTATGTCATAATTTGGCCACCAAACCAAGACATTGTTCTTTAAAGAATAATAAAAAAAAAAAGGAAAAAAGTGTCAAAATGGGTTTTCCTCTGAAAAGTTGTAAATAGCCTTAAGAAGGATAAAGGATCATTACTGGGTAATAGGTAACCCTGTCGAGGCTATGGACGCCTGCTGGCAGCAGAGGCTCTACCTGCGACAAAGGAGCATATTTAAAAAAAAAAGGGCTACTACACAGGGAAAACTTTATTTTATTTTTTCTTACAAGACCAAGTAATGGTTGATGTAAATGCAAGGACAAGCTAAAGATACAAGTAATTAAAATAGAAAGAGGTTGAAACAAAATATCATTGACAGTTTGAAGTATAATATGTTTTATCTTTTTAGAATAAAGTTTAAGTTTTCTGAATTTTTTTTTGTTTCGGAAGTTTGAAAAACGTCAATAGAAGATCAGAGATAACTGGTTCTCCCAAGTGAATCGCCAATTGTTGTGGCCAGCAACACCCCCCCGTTGTTCATTTAAGTGTTGTCCAAAATACTAAATGAATGGGGACCCTTAGTTAAATTTTTAAGAAAAAGCAAGAGTTCCCTTTCTTCAAAATAAGGTTACCATCGTAAACTTAGAAAGGTCTTTTGAATATTTTTAACCTAAGTCTACGATAAGGGAAATGTCTTTAAAAACCGTGTTGCAAAAAATATAGGAAATGCCTCCATTTCTCTATAATATCAGTATGCGCAAGACCCTCGTGTTAAGAATAACATCGCATCGCAATGAAGTAATACGATTAAGGAAAAAACTTCAAGATTTACCAATCTATGATAACACCGATCGAAAGATCACATATTGCAGAAATGAACTGGCAAGATTTGGCAAACATCAAACTTCTGCGACCTGCAATGTTGCAATCGCTGCGATGGTGCAATCTGTGATAGTGGAATCTGCGATGGTGCGATTTGCAATGGCGCGATTTGCGATGGCGCGATTTGCGATGTTACGTAAGCAAATCATAAATCACTTCATCAGGAATCCTTCGGGCATGCCATTCAAAGAAAAGCCACTTACCATAATCTGACTCAAGATCGTGTGCTTTTAATGATAGTAAATGAATTAGTTGTCAGTTATTAAATGAAATGAAGACGCGTGCCTTTGTAAAGAATTACTTCACGTAAGGTGGCATATTTGATATATCTGTTGCATTTAAAACTCTCCCATCACCTTTCTTAATCAGTCATTTCCATTTCACTCGTAATATGCAGGAACGAAGAGCTAAGACGATTCAAATCCAAACACAAGAGATGGGAAAGAAAAATAAAGCTCAAGGCTCTGAGGCAAAGGAAAAGACGAAGGAGATGGCACCTTTGTATATAGACACAGCCTGTAACAGAGATGCAGGGATATCGACATGGGAAAGCATGTACAGGCTGCTTGAAGAAGAAAATCCTACAGTAATGAAGGTTGATACTGTCGCGGGCTCACAACGCTCTTCCGAGGCGTCCTTAGACGAGATATCATGTTCATTTCTTCAACGGATAGTATCAAGGCCCAAAATTCTACCATATACGGATATGATCAAGTGGATACTTGAAAATGCAGAGATGAACAACAGACAATTCAAGGTTCAAGGACATGGGCTCATCGGATCATTCGCCGTGCAAGATTTAAAGCTTATGTATCATCTTCCTGAACCACAGGTGACTTACAATGCACAATTCGTTAAGAAATTTGTGGTAGAGAACCCAAACCTAGCAGAGACCACCAAAGATTGGTCCAGAAAAGAGGAGCCGCTCAAAAGGGACAAAAATGGTATGTACAGCACTGGTTCCCTCACCTCTCCGTATTGTTTTGTTGCGGCCATGCTTTGCAGATTATTTGGGATGTCGGATATCAATAAATTTTCTTCTGAATGGCTACCATTAATAGATTCTGCCACAAATGCCGATATTATGGATTGGGCCAAAATCTTTTCTGATAATCTATACACGGCTGTTATGAATTACCGGTCTAAAAGATCCTTATCTCAAAGGATATATCCTCCTTTTTATCTGTCCGCATATGTTATGGATTCTATTTGTTATGTGTCTAAATTCCCCACTATGGGTTGGAAATGGACTACCTAGGACCCATTACCTATCCATGTTTGTCATAAGATGTTATGGGATTCCCAGTTCATCCCACACTTCTATCAAATTTGTCACGGGCTTATCTTACCCTTGTATAGAATGATGTATGATGAAGATGAAGGGAAAAGAGCAAGTGCACCCAGAATAAATGAGAATCATAAAGAATTGCTCTTTAATAAATGGGACAATCAAATCAGGCAGGCGGAACAAGCAGCGGAGACAGCGGCCACGCAAGCAAACATTCTTATCAACTGTGTGAATGAGAATTTACACAGGGCCAACTTAATCGAAGAGACCACCCCAGGGTACCTACCGAATAAACTACGACTGGAAGTAGAATGGAAGCAGAAGGCGCAGGAAAAGGGAAAAGCGATCCAGGCATTGAAAAGGTTAAATTGGGAATGTTACTGGTCATACTTGGTCAAGCCGCATATTCAATGGATGAATGTGAAATGCATCATAAACACAGCCGAAAAAGTAGTGCCAGCTCTCATATATTCTGTTTTCACAGCTCAGCTCAGCGCAGAAGTCAGCCAGCCGACTCTTCTCAAGCCCATGATGAACACTTGCAGTTTTAAAGACAAAGTTCAAAAGTAGCCTTATTTTAGAAATTTGTTTTTTCTTTTAAATTAGATTATAAAAATGACGGTCATTTGAAAACCGCATCCTAAATTTTGTAAAGACACTATTATTAGAATTAGGAAGTAGTATTTTAACCCTTCTCATGAATTTAGAGAAGGGTCCAGAAATTTGTCAAGAACTTGTCCTCGGAACATGCACTTCTACACCCTCAGAGAAGGTTTTGATGAATGGATGGATCGGGATTTATTAATGTTTGCATTTGATGTCTACTACTGATGTTGCACTTTGGTACTCTTAGTAGATGTTAGAACAAGTAGAGATAAATCGTTTTTGCTTGAAGCTTATGAGTACGATTAGCCATAAATGGTACTTTTATCTCTTGGCCATTTATGCTTATATTCTTAAAGTGATATATAGTTTTCAGTTGTTTATATGTTATTGCATGAATGTATGAGTTACCATTTGGCACTTCTGTACGGTGGAGCCATTTATTTATGTCTGATATATGAATTACTTATTATGCGATATGCTGTTCACAATTGTTTTGCCTAACTTCTTATGCAAAGTGCTTTATCTTAATTGATTTATATTCTTATAATAGTTGAATGATCTTTATTACCAGTTATTGTTTGAAATCTCTTTAGGTCTCATAATAGAAGAAATACCACCCAGGTTAGCGTAGATTAGATGTGTTGTTTCTCATTAGATTAAAATAGCATAGAGTTAGTTTAAAAGTCTGAATTAAATTAGCTTTAAGTACTCTTAGATCAGCATCATCCAACTCTACACACACACACACACACCCTTAGATTGGGAAAATGGTCCCATTATCCCCAGTCGGACCCGCTATACCAAACGGATAAGGAGCTGCCAACCAAGGTCCGGACGGGGTGGGTATCCCCCTTGTTGTCGACCTGATTTTCGGGGCTTCAACAGCCTCATATGAAGAACATTGTGACTCGCTATGTAAAGGGATGTGTGATGTGTTCTATTTCAAAGCCCTCTAATAGAAAACTCGGGCTCTACACACCACTCCCTATTCCGAATAGCCATGGGAAAGTGTGTTGATGGATTTTTTAGGAGGTTTTCCTTTGTCTATAAAAAGTCACGACTATTTGTATGTCGTCACTGACCGTTTTAGTAAGATGTGTATTTTAATTCCTTCTAAAAGGTAGATAATTCCAGAGTAGACTACTTATCTTTTCTTTCAACATGTTTGGGTCCATTTTGGGTTACCCACATCAATTGTGTCAGATCAGGACTCTCGCTTTCTCAGAGAGTTCTGGACTAGCTTATGGAAAATGATGGATACCAAGTTGAAAAGAAGCACAAAATTTCATCCACAGACAGACAGATAGACAGAGGTTGTCAACCACATCGTGGCACATTTTTTACGAGGCTATTGTGGGAAACATCCTAATTTGTGGGATGAGAATCTTCCATATGTGAAACATTCCTATAACTGAGCAGTGCACTCTCTACGCATCATTCACCATTTGAGACATGTTTTGTCTATCTACCAAAAGACCCTTTTGATATGGTCTTTGGAAGGGAAGATGACTCCAATGGACGTGATAGGGACAAAGCGCAGCGGTTCATTCAGTGGATCGAGTTGATTAACCAAGCAATACAGGAGCAATTGGAGAAAAGTCAAGCCCAATACAAGGCTCGACATGACAAACACTGAGTCCACCATCAGTTTCAAGTGGGAGACAAAGTGTGGTTCCATATCAACAAGGAAAGGATGAGGGGGGAAGGGAAGAAGTTGCGACCAATTTGGTATGGTCCATTCACCATCTTGGAGAAGATTAGAAACAATGCCTTTCGTCTCGATTTGCTGACATATATGCAAATGTACTTCATAGTGAATGTGGAAAATTTAAGGTTGTATGAGATGCCATTGATTATGGACAGTGAAGAGGTGGGCACAGTTCCTACTGTTGATGACTTTGCACCAGAGTATCTCGATGATTTACCTGAAGGCATCATCCTTGACAGAAGAACCAGGATTTCATGACAGGGAGATGTGGAATACCTTCAAGTTGGTTTCAAGTGGATGCACCCTAGCAAGGAAAAATGGCTGGATTTAAAAGAGAAGGGGTTACCTCCTCAATTGAAGAATTTCTTTAAGATGAAGCCATTAACAGGAAGAGAGTCCCTCTTCCTGATAGATCTTGTAATATGAATGTTAAATGGCCTACCTTCTCGCTGATCTGAAATGGTCCAAGCCACATCTTTTGGAATTTGGTGTGTTTACCCTTATCCTCATGTGCTTTGTCCCATTTTAGAACAAGATCACCAACCTGCAAATGTTTAGAACTAGACGAAGCTGAATCAAATGATAACTTGATTATCTGTTGATGTTTATCATGAGTAATTTTGGCCTTTTCTCTTTCTTCTTCTAATTTTAAAATCTGATCATGTCTGAGTTGGATAGAAGAAGAGGGTCTTTCTTTGATAAACTGAACTAGGGCTAGAGAAGGAAGCGCTAAATTGGTCGGTAGTACTGCTTCTTTCCCGTAGACAAGGTTGAATGGGGAAGTACCTGCAGAGGCCTTCTGCGTTATTCTATCAGCCCATAGTGCGAATACTAAAGATTTGTGCCAGTTTTTATGATTTTGTTCGATAGTTCACTTAATGATTTTGAGTAGATTTTTATTGGTAGATTCTGCTAGACCATTACCCTGGGGATAGTAATTTGCAGAATATTTCAATTTAAATCCTCTTTTGATAGCAAACTCAAGCATGGCATTTCCGGAAAAATAAGATGCATTATCAAAAACAAGAGCATTAGGGACACCAAACCTGGTAATGATGAATTGGTCTATGAATTCTATAATTCCTTCAGAGTTTGTTGTCTTTAATGGAATTGCTTCAACCCACTTGGTAAAGTAATCAGTAGCAGTAAGGATATACTTTGTTTTTTGAGGATGTGGAGTTATCTCTCAATGATGGTCTATCCCCATTGTTCAAAAGGTTGATCGATATTAACTGGTTGCAGGAAAAGCTGGTTTCCTTTGTCTTCCACTGGAGACTTGACAACTTCGGCATTTCCTTACATACTCATGGGTATCTCTGAATAAGGTGGGCCAGTAATATCCAACATGGATGATTTTATGAGCTGTTGTGTCAGCTCCAAAATGTCCTCCAGCTGGTCCATCGTGTAGTTCCTGTAAAACCTTTTGTGCTTCAGGTTTCTCTAGGCATCTTAATAAAACTGAATCGTAGTTTTGCCTAAAAAGCACACCATCAATGATAACGAAGTTTTTTTACTTTAATCTAATAGCCCGTTTATTTTTATAAGAGAGATTAGGAGGTGCATATCCATTTTTCAAATAAAAGATTAAACCTGCATATGAGATTCAGAATCGGTAATACTTATCTGGTTGATTTCTTCAATATGATCTATATCACCTGATTCGAGAATGTTGGATGCTCCTGCTAATAACCTGCAAAAACCTTGGCCTCTAACAATCTTTGCTGGCTTGATTTCCAAGTCATATTCTTGAAGTGTTGTAACCCAATTTGCCCTTTTTTCACCTAGTTCTCTTTGGATCAGTAATTGTCTTACTGAAGAAAAAGGAACTATTACTTTTGTATGGGCTTTTAGAAGGAAGGGCCTATAGTGTTTGATGGCTTTATACACAGCAAAGGCTTGTTTTTCAACTTCGGAGTAATTTAGTTATGCACCCTGAAAATTTGAACTAAAGAATGAAATTGGTGCTTCCAAGTTGTGATCGTTGATTTAAGTGAGTACCACTGCATAAGATAAATCGGACGCGATAGTGTACAATGTGAAATGATTAGAAACATTAGGAGTGTTTAAAGCGGGGGCATTGATTATTGATTGCTTGATTAAATAAAATGCTTCTTTTTCCATAGACCCCCATCTAAACACTGAATTTTTCTTAATCATGGTTTGCAATGGTAAAATGATATGAGAAAAATCAGGAACAAATCTTTTGACAAAGTTGATCTGAACTAAAAATGATTGCATTGATTTTTTGTTATGAGGAAATGGGATTTGAGAAATTTCTTTAATCCTGTCGGGGTCAATATGAATACCATTTTTGGAAACAATAAAGCCTAAGAGGTTTCCTTGATCTAGAGCAAAGAAGGATTTTTTAGGATTAAGTGAAATATCATACCTTATACAGCGTTCAAAGATTTGATTCAAATCATGTAAATGGTTAGATCTCTTTTTAGAAAATATAGTAATATCATCTAAGTAGACGACTACTGTCTTGTTGATCAATCCTTTGAAGGCTATATCCATTGATCTTTGGAATGTAGCTCCTGGTTAATAAGTCCAAAAGGCATTTTCTGATAGGAGTAGGTTCCCCATTTTGTTCTGAAAGTAGTTTTGAGTCTGTCATCAGGATGAACCAGAACTTGGTTGTATCCTAAAAAACCATCTAGAAAAGACATTAGTTCAGAACCTGCTACTGAATGTAGTATTTTCTCCATGGTAGGTAATGGGAAATTATCTTTTTGACTGGCCTTATTCAGATTTATGAAATCTATACAAATCCTAATGTCACCATTTTTCTTCCTGACAGGTGCCATGCTGGAGAACCAGTTTGAGTGTTGGACAGGAAAAATAATCTTTGCTTTTAAGAGTTTATTGAGTTCTGATTTTATCTGACTCTCTAAGTTTGGATGTATTTTCCTTAATTTTTGTTGAACTGGTTTTTATTCAGGTAGCATTGGAATGGTATGCTGTATGATAGATGTATCATATGTTTTTAAATCATCATAATTCCAAGCGAAGACATATTTATTTTTTCTTAATAATCTAATAAATGATGACCTTTCCTGTTCAGAAAGTCCTAATCCTAAATTGATATTTTGAGGATTCTGCTCAGTACCAAGATTTATCAATTCAAACCTTAATGTAGAACTTTGGATTTTTGAATTGGTTACATGTTTGAACCTGTCTTTAATGTCATAGAGATATTCAAGTTTAACCACAGGTTTTGGTATGGAGTTTTCCTCATGCTTTTCTTTCATTTGAAGATCATGATCATTTTCATCAATGATCTGATCGTTGTAGGTTTTGTTAGAAGTTAAGAAATGTAGAATGTCTTCATCGTGGTTGAATACTCTCCAATTGGTGATATTGTCGTGGATTGATGGCCTAAAGATCAACTCTACCGAAAATCTATCTAGACTAAAATATTCAGAAGGCAAGAGTTTAGAAGCAACATTGGCCAACAGGTTAGCTGCTGCATTCTGGGATCTGGGAATACGTGAAATATTAAATGCTAAGAAATGAGATAAAAGTTCCTGAACTAAAGATTGATAGTGTTTGAGGTGATTAGAGAGACAATGGATTGTGTTTCAAACTTGTTTTATAACAATCTCTGAATCGCCGAACACTTTTAAATATTGAACTTTCAAGCCGATAGCTTTGTATAATCCTTGGATAAAGGCTTCATATTCAGCTGTATTATTCGTGCATTCAAATTCTAATCTACAAGAAAGCATTGTATTTTCTCCCTCAGGGCTGACTAAAGCACACCCTGCTCCTGATTCTTCACTAGATTTTGAACCGTCAAAATATAAAGACTAAAATAAAGAATTATCGACACTTTTATTTACAAAATTCTCAATAACATTAACACATCTAGATATGTCAGTTTCTGAAAAAATTTCAATTTTTGATGTGAAATTGTTTACCAAGAAAGGAGATGGCTGGGCAATATAATTTCCAAAGAATGATTTAGAAGAATAGTTTCCCAAAATGTTATTGTTAAATGAAACTGGTTGATTCTCTTGTTCGAACTCTGTAACAGTATGTGTCATGTGTTTCTCCCGATTGATTTTTATTTGATTTGGCTTTCCTTTGTAGGGCAGCCACATATGAGACCAATTGGTAGAAATATACCCATGGAGCTTTTTCGACCAATCCCTACTCAAGATTAAACCATAAAACTCAGGTATATCGGCGATTAAGATATCAATTCTCTGAACCACCCGTGGATCAGCCGATAACCTGATTGTAACAGAGTTTATTTCCCCTAAAACCTGGACTTTAGTTCTATCTAACTGCACAATGTGAATTGAGGACTTCTGAGGTTCTATGTTTAGTTTAGAAAAAACTGAAACTGGCATTATATTGGATGATGCCCCATAATCAATCAAGCAGTTATGTAGATTTCGATTGTAGATTTTGTACGTTAAGAGGAAAGGAGGGGTATGGGAATTTGATCTCTCTCCAATTAGAATTGTATCAGTTGCGTCAACTCTACCAGAAGGTGGTTGTCCTGAATCACTTGCGGCTTTAGTACTGGGAAGAGGCGAAGAAGGAACTGCATTAAGTTCTTTGAGCAACAATTTTTGTTGATGTTTTAATTTCCTAAGTTCAAACATGGTGATGTTTGCCTTAGTATTTTTCATATCATCAACAATATTATAGTCCATTGAATCCGATGCTACCAACATCTTAGATGATGTAGATATATTGGAGGATGACGGTTGATTTTGAGGTACTGTTGTAGTTGGCTTCCTTGTGGGTACCTTTTTCTTTGTAGTATTAGTACCTGCACTCCTTTTCTTTGAATTGGCCTGGACAAGTTCAGGAGTACTTTTGCTCCTGGTAGTCATGGGAAAGGATTTTTGTTCAGCTTTTGTATCAGAGTTAGGCAGTATGAAGTCCCACATTCCATGGCATTCAACGACTTCCTCTTCTTCGAATTCATCGGATGGTGCAATTGTTTCTTCTTCTTCCTCTTCCTCAAGATCTGAATCTGCATAGGATATAACATTTGGAGGCTTGGACTCAGGTTTCTTAAAATTCTTGTAAGGTTTCTTTGTTGAGGACTCTGCTACTTTCTTCTTAATTTCAACCATTTCATTTGACATGGTTTTGAGGACTTTTTGAAGGCCCTCCATATTGTATGGATCTTTGGTGATTTTCTTCTTTGAATCATCCTTGAAAGACACTTTTTTGGATTTTCTTTCCTCGAGAGCAGCTTTCTTTTCCAAAGCGATTACACGTTTTTCGACAACGAGGGATTCTTTCATGTTTTCAGCCAATGTAGGTTTTTTAGCCCTATCTACAAAAAAGGCTATATTTGAGGGTAAGGCTGTAATGTACCACTCGCTTCTAATTTGTTCACTTGGCTTATCATCAGTAGGGATTTTATTCAAGAGTTTGTTAAATTGGGAGTTAAACTCCTTAATTGGTTCTCTTGACTCGATCCTTAGATTGGAAAGGTCATTGATGAGTGTGGCCAAGGATCTATCATCGCCGTATTTGGTAAGAAACTGTTCCTAAAAGATATTCCAACTCGTGATGGATCGAGAGGGTAAGGAAAAATACCAAGACCCTGCTGATCCTTGTAATGTATAGGGGAAAAGTCTAACTACAACATCTTCTTCTGTTACTCCCTTCATATTAACTGACAACATGAAATTATTTATGAGTTCTTCAGCTAATGTTCCAGCATCTGGATTAAACTTTGGTAACCATTTCTCAGGATAATCAGGTAACGAATGTAAAGGCGCAGGCATAGTGACTGCACCAAGACTTCTCCATAGTGTCTGAGCCATTTTGGGAGTACCAACAATTGCCTCTGGTGTTCCAGGTGTTTGGGGAGGAGGTGGAAATGAAGACTGAAAAGATTGTGATGTTGAAGGTGAAGTCCCCTGGTGAACAATAATATGTAATGGTGAAGTGGGTGTTTGACTTCGCACTTGAGATGATGAGATGGAAGATGATGGAGAAAAGGTTTCACTACCAGAATATTCAGTGTTCTTTTTAATCCTTTTCCTTTGGGGTAAAGGCAACTCAGGTGGTTCAATACTGAGTTTTTCACTTTGAAGTCTGGTAAGATGGTGAGGTAGGCGGAATTGCGAAGTCTGACTGCCTTGTGATACTTCAGATCTAGGAGGTGAAATAGAGAAGCCTTGAAGTTTCTAGATGATAGACTGAACTTCAGGGGACTCCGGACTTAAACATTCTGAAGTATGATGAGGTTGAGCAGTAGTAGTTGATCCTTCCTCTTCTCGTCTAGATATTGGTATTTCAGAGTGCAAACGAGAGGTCCTAGGAGAGGTGGAGGGTGATTTACTCTATGAATGGTCTATAGGTTTTGACTTACTTGCAATTCATAGTGGATGGCCCTCCTTCTAGCGCCAGAAATGTTGATGCCCGAAAATAGTTACATCAACATCGGGGGATAACCACCCGGTCCAGACCTTAATACAACTCCTTTTCCATTTGGGATGGTGGCTCCAACTGGATATAATGGGACCAATTTCCCAATAATGAATAAAAGGGAGTGATTGGTTTTCAAATAAGTGATAATAAATGGAGGAATTATTCTATGAACGAAAACGGAAATGACTATTTTATCCCGGGAAGCTTCTATTCTTTAAGTGCAACGTTTAATGATCTATGTTTGATGATAGGCATATAGATGACACTATGCAATAAACAAAGACATTCATTTAAATGATAATTGCTTCATTCAAATAGTTGAACGAAGTAATTGATAAAACAATATTACACTTCTCTTTTATATTATTGATACATGCATGATTGAGAGAATAGCAAACTGTAAACATCCAATAGTGGAAAGCATAAAGTTTAATGTTAAAGCACATTCACATATTCAATAATATCATAAATGAACAAACAACAATTCACATAAAAGGAATAAATTCAGACATAGATAATAGTACCATATGAGCTGCGAATTATTCCCTACGCCAATCGCAATTTGAATTCCTTCTT
>APFE031242251.1:161437-176490 GCA_000404065.3 Pinus taeda
TCTTGCTGATGAGAAGGTCCACTAGTCTCATGCCCAACCTCTAAAGCTCTAAAAAAGTCACAAGAGATGAAATCATCCCAAGTGATGCCCTATAGTCCAAGCTAATGAACCACCAAAATCTTGATGAGAGAAAAATGGCAAATATTGTTGAACTGCTGCTCAGGGGTCTTGTGTTGCACAAGGGTGGTCATCCTCTCTATGTTTCGGCATATAAAATATGGGATGTTCATCATCCGTACCTGGGTGAAATGCATGAGCAACCTGATGTGATAAGCATATAGTCGGGAGAAGCGACCTTCACAACTGAAATACTTGATGATTAATTTCATCAATGGAGCATATTCATCTTTGAGATAACAGAAAGGGAACACTCTCTTTAGCTGCCTCAAGAAACTGGGTTTAATATATGGCTCATAATGTTGCCGGTCAATTTTCTGCCTCTTGTTCCATGGTTCCCAAATGTTAGGTGTGTCGTTTGCTAATGAGATGGACTCTGGTGTAAGTGTGAAAGTGACACCAGCCAAAGTAACTCGATCACCATGTAACTGTAATACAAATAAGCGAGCCAACACATGATGGACTTGAACAGTAGCAACCTTTTCACAAAATTCATAACATGACTGAAACTGGAAACAAGAAACGGCAAGGGGTCAGGCCTGCAATTTTGTAAGGGTGGTCGATTCTTCTCTAACATGTCTGCCACCTTTATGAGGCCTCCGGGGTGCATGTCCCTCCATGGGAATCACTTTGAGTTTCCACTTCATAGTCGGATGAATGACCAGATGACATAATTGCTGCTATATAAACTGCCTTGGCGAAATGAGTGCTGGTGTATGAAACTGTGTATTGCTCTTTTGTAATGTAGTTGGATTCTGCCACCAAGGGGAAAAAATGCAACAAGGGACTGTTAGGAAGGGGAAAACAGTAAGGGATTAGGGGATATTAGGATAAATTTTATTAGAGAAAGGTAGGAGGGTTTGAGGGGTTTTATGTATAGGGTTAGGATATTTTTTGTTGTTGTAAGGGCTAGGGTTTTGGGGTTTGGGATTTGAATGTAGGAAAGAAAATGTAGGATTGATGAGCTTAGGTGGGGTAGGAAATGATGAAACAAGGGTGAAATGGGGAAAGGAGGAGTGACCTTGATAGCAAAACAAGGATTTTGGAACCCACAACAATTTTCCTTTGAGGCACTTTAGAGGTAGGGTTTCAAGTTTTTGTTTCAATCATTATCATCCATAAACCACCATAACTTATCACAAATTGGATGAAAACATCAAGATAACGACTCTACCTGGCAAATCCACGCAACTTATGGGCAATTTGGAAAAAATTCAAGCCATTTCGGGCCTTGGACTGTACGCGCCGTGCCACATACCCAACACGCCGCACCGTTCCAGTGCGTTGCGCCTATGGAAATTCACACTGAGTTTAACCTCCCAATGCACCGTGCCTCTCCAGTGCGTCGCGCCACTTGCTCTATGCGTCGTGACTCCTTCTGGCTCACAGTTTCGGCATTCAAATATGAAATTCACTCTTCCACAACTTGACTCGGTTTTTCAACGATCTCTTGGTGTACTAATGATGTTTTAAACAATGAAAAACACTTATAAAGTGATGTGTTTGATTTTTGCTTCTCAAAAACCCATTTTCTTATGTTTAGTTTTGGCACTTTTTACACTTTAATACAACTTTGTTTTTCAAATTTCTATTTGATTTCAGCTTTGAATGATGAATCTTTTTGGCTATCTTTGCAGGGACAGTGGCATGTTTTGACCAAGGAAGACCAGGGCTGCGCCTAGAGAATTGAATAACTAAAGAACTTTTGAAAATGTTACAAAAGACTAAATGTTGACTTTTCTTCAAAACAGAGTTTTGAAGAACAATCATAATCCATCAATATGACGATGAAATTTGCTAAAGAAAAAACATGTGTAGAACCTCCCTCTAGCCTGCTGGCATTATTGGACACTTTGACGACTCAATTGGTGAAAACCCTAGACCTAGTGACTGAAATGACTTTTGCGGATCAAAGGACTAAAACAGGGCTGTAAATGACTCAAAAACTTGATTTTGATGAACAAACCTGAGCGAGCAGTGCAAGGCATGAGGGTAATGAATACAAGACCCTTCTGTCAGATTATGGCATGCTCCTAGTGGAATGCAATTGATTCAATCGAGCGAGACACCTAAAAATGAAATGCAATAAGAGAAATGATCTCTAACGGAGGGATGTAAAGACCGACTCTAAGAGAAACCAAAATTTCAGAACCTGTAGAGCCTCATGAATGCTTCATCTTGATACTCTTCTTCACTCATTTTCCTTATCCTTGACCATTTATTTTAACTTGATAGGCATCAAATTGCATGTTTTTGACATAGGTAAGGTAGTAATTATCCTATTTTTCATATTTCCTAAATGTTCCTTATTATTAAGTTAAATTTTTCATTGGCTACCAGATTCATCCAATTTCACAGCTATCATCCGATTCTGCAGCCAACTCCATTATTGAACAGGGTTCAAGGCACCATTCAAGGAAAGAGAGATATGGGCAGAAAGAGGTTGACCCCTCAACGATCTCCTCCTATTCATCTGCACCAATTCGTTAGAAGAAAGCCCGAATCATGTGGTCAAAGGAAAAATTCAACACGTAGCTGGAGCAAGCGAGCGAAAGTCCGAGATGAAAACGTCTCACGATTTGCTTTGCCGAATAGCAAATTGTGAGCAAATCATTATATATTTCTCAGTTTGATAGTTGAATTAGAACTCTGTTAGCCAAAAGTAGGGATGAAATCCTCACACATTTATTAAATGGCTTTTATAAATACCGTAAGGTAGGACAAAATAGGAGATGATGTGAATGAATATTTGGTGACTGCAACCATTTTAAAACTTGGTGTTTTTATTTAATGGAACCGCCTTTGAAGACTTGATGCACACTTAATTAGATATCATTTTGGGATTCAACTACGTTAAGTAAGTCAAAATAAAAGTATTCGTCGGAAAGAAAGATTTGTTTGATGATTTGTTTCAAGGTAAAAGCTCACTCCAGGAAGTTTTGCGAGAAGCTCGGTCGAGGTTGTCTCCAGATGACCTCCAAAGATTCATGTTATATAGGGAAAGAAGGCTAGCCAGTGTTCCTCTAGAGAAGCTGCGACTGCCCGCCAGAGAACCGACTCCCAACGTCAGCCTCAGTGGAAACTCTAGTACTTCCAAATCCAAATCTAACGCTGCCCAAGGAATGCCTGAACGTTCTAAAAAGTCTGGAAGCGACCAAGGAAAAAGCGAAGAAACAGCTAAAGATACAACTCAGTCAAGTGCAATGTCGCAACAACAAGTTATCACCTCCCCGCTAAGAGATGTCCCTCCTCCCATCATTAAAGCGCCACTCGTCACAACAGAGTTAGACAAAGAATGGGAAAACTTCAACGAGCTAATCAGCCTTGAAGGGCAAGCCCCAAGGACACCTGTGAACAATACACAGGTAACACAAGAAATGGTTTCGACCATAGTCAGCAGTGTCACAGAAACGTAGCACAGTCATATCGCTCCACCTTCTGAGCTTCTACTTAGTGTAGAGGAAATTCCCCCATTGGATGTATTCTATAGTCCCCAACATAAAGCAGTTGTGAGGAGACAAAGAAAGAAGAGAAAGCTAGAGAATACACTATCACAGGATGCTGAACATTTAGGAACGTCTTGGAAAGACCCAACAAAACCCGACAGAAATCTCACGAAGTTGTCTCAGATCGCAGGAGCATTACGCTTCTGCGACTAATCGACAGCATCGAAAGTTCAGCAACTATTGAGGGAACAAGAAAACCAAATACAGCTACTACAACAACGGCTACAACAAGCCAATGCTAGTATTGAAGCGTCCAAACAACTCGAGAAGTTACAAGAAGACTTTCAGCATATGCAGATAAGCTATCAAAGAAGCCTAGACGAAAAAGGAAAGCAGTTGCAAGCTTTGCAAGAAATACATAAGGATGAGCCTAATCTTGCCAAATTTGTTTCAGAATCTGTTGGCTTAAATGAGCAACTTCTGCAGCAACAGGAAGAGTTGGGACGTAAGATATCGCAGTGGGGTCACTATTGCGAGCTGAGCGATAAACTCACCAATCAAGTGGCGGACTTGCGAAGTGACTATGACCAGATTGACAGACGAGTGACGGAATACTTAGCTTGGCAGGATGGAGAGGAAGGGAAAAGAGCAAATGCACCCAGAATAAACGAGATTCATAAGGAATCGCTCTTTAACAAATGGGACGATCAAATCAGGCAGGCATAACAGGCAGCGGAGACAGCGACAACGCAGGCAAGCATTCTTATCGACTGTGTAAATGAGAATTTACACAGATCCAACTTAATCGCAGAAACCACCCCGGGGTACCTACTAAATAAGTCACGACTGGAGGCAGAATGGAAGCAGAAGGCGCAGGAAAAGGGAAAAGCGATCCAGGCATTGAATAGGTTAAATTAGGAGTGTTACTGGGCATACTTAGTCAAGCCACATAGTCAATGGATGACTGTGAAATGCATCATAAACTCAGTCGAGAAAGTAGTGCCAGCTCTCATAGATTCTGTTTTCGCAGCCCAGCTCAGCGTAGAAGTCGGCCAACCGACTCTTCTCAAATCCATGATGAACACTTGCAGTTTTAAGGACCAAATTCAGAAATAGCTTATTTTTAGAAGTTTGTTGTTTCTTTTTGTTTTAGATTAGAAAAAGGATGGTCATTTGAGGACCGTATCCTAAAATTTTGTAAAAACACTATTATTAGAATTAGGAAGTAGTATTTTAACCCTTCTCATGCATTTAGAGAAGGGTCCAAAGATTTGTCAAAAACTTGTCCTCAGAACATGCACTTCTGGACCCTCAGAGGAGGTTTTGATTAATGGATGGATCGAGATTTATTTTTACTTGCATTTTGATATCTGCTACTGATGTTGCACTTTTGTACTCTTGGTAGATTTTAGAACAAGTAGAGATAGATATTTTTTGCTTGAAGCTTATGGGTAGAATTAGTCATAAATGGTACTTTTATCTCTTGGCAATTCCTGCTTATATTCTTTAAGTGATTTATAGTGTCAGTTGTTTATATGTTATTGCATGAATGTATGGGTTATCATTTGGCACTTTTGTACGGTGGAGTCATATTGCTTATGTCTGACATATGAATAGCTTATTATGCGATATCTTGTTCACAACTGTTTTGCCTAACTTCTTATGCAAAGTGGTTTATCTTTAATGATTTCTATTCTTATGATAGCTAAATGATCTTTATTACCAGTTATTGTTCGAAATATTTTTAGATCGCATAATGGAAGATATACAATCCCTGGTTAGAGTAGATTTAATGTGTTGTTTATCACTAGATTACAATAGCATAGAGTAAAGTTAAAGAATCTGAATTATATTAGCTTTAAAATACTCTTAGATCAGCATAATTCAACTCTACACACACACACACACCCAAGATCGGGAAACTGGTCCTGTTATCCCCAGTCGGACCTGCTATACCAAACGGATAAGGAGCTGCCAACCAAGGTTCGGACCGAGTGGGTATCCCCCTTGTTGTCGACCCGATTTTTGGGGCTTCAACATATTTGGCACTAGAAGGAGGGCCTGAACATAGTGTCTATTGGAATGATTATCAATCGTAATATTTGAATCTGGATGGCTGCTCACAGACTTCCCATTTGGAGTTGCATCCATGTTCCTACTTCTTCCAACACTCCACCTGAAGTGGTAAGACTCTTGTCTCAGGTAAAATTCAATGGTAAGAATAACTCTTCTGCTTTTAATCATTCTCTTCAGTTTATTCAAAGAGTTTCAAGTTATGATATTCAAAGAATTGATGAAGGCATTTTATGCAGAATTGTTACTCTTACACTCACGGTGGAAGCTAGAAAATGGTGCAGAAACCTCCCAGTTGCATCGATTCATAGCTGGGATCAATTCGTCAAGATTTTCATTCTTGAATTTGATTATTATGACTATGACCAGGTATATGATGAAATTGATTATCTTCGGAAAAAAGATGAATCTATTAGAGATTTTAATATGCGATTTCATCTTGATTGTCTAAAGTACGATCTTGAAAGTGAACTCATAGATGAAGAATCTTTAGATTATGCTGAACATTCCCTGCCTCCTATACCTGATCGAGCAGAAATTAGTTCGAGTTTTGTCTCATTTCTTTCTAATATGAACAAGAATTCCAATTTGAATATACAAATCACTCATAATGAAGAAAGCCCCCAAAGCCTAGGAGTTATCCATACTCTAATACAAGAAGACAAAAGCGAGAATGCTGGAGGGAACTGGCCTTGGAACCAGGAGATGACTTTGATACAAGGTCAGATAATGTCGTTGCAAGTCAAGAAATGCAAATGCCAAGGTTAGAACATAAAACTATTTATCTTTCAGGAAGTATCAGTACACAAAGGTATGATCTAAAACCCAATGCCTATATCGAATCTGATGAACGAATATTTTTTCATAATGATATTTTTAAATACGTTTCTTTAGAATCACACTTCTCTCTTTATCCTGCTATTTTTAATGATGATAACTTTTCCCCTCTCAACATTAAAGATATTTCAAAAAACACAGAGGACAATTTAAACAAGTCATCATTAGATTTTCAAAATAAAGAGATAGCTATAGAACATCCTTTGATTGTTTCCAAGCAAGGAACACTTGAATCTCCTTGTTTGAAAATATATGACCAAAAGGAAGAATCTAGGGAAACTTATAAAATTAGTTATGATGGTTACTTTTCCAACGATGATGTTATTGATTTATCTCAAGTAACTCATCAAAACTCAAAAAATGAGAGATATTCTAATTCGGAAAACATATCATTCAATCCTCATTTCAAAGCCAAAGATCATTCGCCTGATTCTATTGACCAAAACAATGTCCCGATATATGATTCATATCATTAAGAAACCCTCACGCCTGTTCACAATCATGATTTGTCTTCTGATTCACAAGACCTGGCCAGTTCTTGTGAACAACAAAATATGACAAGCCAATCCCAGTTGTGTTGTAGCTTTATTTGTACAAATAATCATTTCTTTTCTCACTTGCACTCATTTTGTACAAAATCGGATTGTGTTTTAAATTTTCAGTTTTTTGATAGATTATTCTGGTAGTATATCAAACACCTTATCAAAGAACATCCAAAAGACGATCTACCATTTTGGAAAGCTAAACTATGTCAAGGAAGTATAGAACTTCCTCTATTACAAGATCATCAAGATATAACAGAAATTCATCCTTAATTTTATGATCCAATAGATATCCAGTTGGAAAGAAGTTTTTGCGAGAAAAAAATTTCGGACAAAATTCCAACTGGAGTTATACATTCTTATTCCACATCCAACGTTAACAGTCCAAGAAAAGTTCCGTTCTTAACACTAACGTTGGAAAGTTGCATACGTGTAGGAATAAAAATGAGAAGGTGGCTCTATTGGAAATATCATTTCACCTAGTCAAAATTTTTGTATATAGTTAGAGTAGGAGTAGGAGTAGTTTAGTTAGGCGATTAGGTTTATTTTTAAATAGTTAGTAGGCAAAATAAGAAAGAAGATTATCCCTATTTTCTACACAAGCCTAGGGAATGTCTACTCCTCACTTCGTTAAGTATTTTTCTCCATAAATAAAGTTTGCCTTAGCTAAACAGAATTTGACGTTTACAAAAGACACCTTTTTCTCTATCAAGATTTTGAACTTCTGCTTCTATGAATGACAAATTTATTTTTGGTTTGAAACTTGATCTTTATTATCAACAGAACTTTAATCCAGATATGATACTAGTTTTAACTCCAAAAACTTTGAAGAAAGCAATCTTAGTGAAGGAATTGTTTTACGTCAGTACAATGAAAGGCATCAATAACAAAGTAAAGGGTCCCTGTAGAAACAACTATTTCCAAAGAAGCTCTATTATTGTCGTCGAGAACTTTCTTAAGGAAATAAAATTGACTTCCTCCCTGCAAAAGGAAATCGCAGCATTCAGGGAAACAATCCAATGGGAACACTATATTTCAAAGAATAATAGGTCTCATCACGAGCCGACTTATCATGGTCACAGATATTATAACTTGCTGACTTTGCCAAACCTGTCCACCAAAACAGGGCAATGACTCAAGATTGTTGCAATCAAAAGACAAGGGGTCTCATCACGAGCCAACTTGTTCAGCAAAACTGTAAATCAAGTGAGTGACTGTGTCATAAATTGGCCACCAAACAAAGGCATTGTTCTTTAGAGAATAAAAAAGAAAAAAAGAAAAAAAGTGTCAAAATGGGTTTTTCTCTGAATGGTTGTGAACACACTTGAACAAGAGAAAGGATCATTATTGGTTAGTAGGTAACCCTGTCGAGACTATGGACGCTTGCTGGCAGCAGAGGCTCTACCTACGACAAAGAAGCATATTTCAAAAGGACTGCTATACAGGGAATACTTTATTTTAATTTTTGTTTAAGACCGAGTAAGGGCTGGCGTAAATGCAAGGACAAACTAAGGATACAAGTAATTAAATAGAAAGGAGTTAAAACAAAATATCATTGACAGTTTGAAGTATAATATTTTCATCTTTATATAATAAAGTTCAAGTTTTCTGAATTTTTATTTTTATTTTTTAGAAGTTTGAAAAACGTCGAAAGAAGGTCAGAGATAACTGGTTCTCCCAAGTGAATCGCCAATTGTTGTGGCCAACAACAACCCCCCTTTTTTCATTTAAGTGTTTGTCCAAAATACTAAATGAATGGGGACCCTTAGTTTAATTTTGAGAAAAATCAAGTTTTCCTTTCTTCAAAATAAGGTTACCATCATAAGCTTAAATAGGTCTTTCGAATATTTTTAACCTAAGTCTACGATAAGGTAAAGGTCTTTAAAAAATTTGCATTACAAAAAGATAGGAAATGCCCTCATTCCCTCATAGATATTGGTATGCGCAAGGCCCCCATGTTAAGCCCAACATTGCATCGCAGTGAAGTAATGTTCATAAGGAAAAACCTCAAGATCTGCCGATCTGCGATAACACCGATCGCAAGATCGCATATCGTAGAAATAAATTGGCAACACTTGACAAACATCAAACTTCTGCGACCCGCGATGTTGCGACCTGCGATGTTGCGATCGCCGCGATGGTGCAATCTGCGATCTGGCGATTTGCGATTTGCGCGACTTGCGATGGCACGATCTTCAATGTAACGTAAGCAAATCATGAATCATTTAATCACGAATCCTTCGAGCACGTCATTCAAAGAAAAGCCACTTACCATAATTTGACCCCAGATCATGCGCTTTTAATGATAGTAAATGGATTAGTTGTCAGCTATTAAATGAAATGAAGACGCGTGCTTTTGTAAACAATTATTTCACGTAAAGTGGCATATTTGGTATATCTGTTGCATTTAAAAATCTCCCATCACCTTTCTCAATCAGTCACTTCCACTTCGCTCGTAATCTGCAGGAACTAAGAGTTAAGAAGATTCAAAAGCCGAACGCAGAAGAAAATTGGAAAGAAACATAAATCCCAAGGCTCCGAGACGAAGGAAAAGACGAAGGAGATAACGCCCTTGTATACAGACATTGCATGCAATAGGGACGCAGGAATTTCGACCTGGGAAGTCATGTATAGGCTGTTGGAGGAAGAAAATCCTAAAGTAATGAAGGTTGATAGCGCCGCAGGATCACAAAACTCTTCCGAGGCATCCTTAGAAGAGCTGGCATGTTCATTTCTTCATCGAATAGCAGCTAGACCCAAAATTTTGCCATACACAGATATGATTAGATGGATACTTGACAATGCAGAGTTACAAGGCAGACAATTCAAAGTTCAGGGGCATGGGCTCATAGGATCATTCGCCGCACAAGACTTAAAGCTTATGTATCATCTTCCTGAGCCTCGGACAACCTACAACGTGCAATTTGTCAAGAAATTTGCAGCAGAGAACCCAAATCTGGCAGAAACCACTAAAGAATGGACCAGAAGAGAAGAGCCGCTAAAAATGGACAAAAACGGTATGTACAACACTGGTTCCCTCACATCTCTGTATTGTTTTGCTGCGGCCATGTTTTGCAGGCTGTTTTGGATGCCAGACATAAATAAATTTTCCTCTGAATGGCTACCACTCATAGACGCTGCCATGAACGCCGATATCGTGGATTGGGCCAAGATATTTTCTGATAACCTATACACTGTTGTTATGAATTACCGGTCTAAGAGATCCATGTCTCAAGGGGTCTATCCTCCTTTTTATCTATCTGCTTATATTATGGATTCTATTTGCTATGTATCTAAATTCCCAACTATGGGTTGGAAATGGACTACCCAGGACCCGTCACCTATTCATGTTTATCACAAAGCATTACGGGATTCCCAGTTTGCCCCTCACTTCTATCAGATTTGCCACGGGCTCATCTTACCCCTATATAGGATGATGTATGGTGAAGAACCCCCGAGGTGCTCACCCGAAGTGCAAATAGACATCATCTCCATCGCAAGATGGTTCGGGGAAGAATGGTTCACTTATATTAGAGTGTTTGGGAGAATTGTGCCTCCATATGTCCTACCTCTATATGTCCCCGCCAAACTTTTGGCTTGGGAAATTGCCTATAGGACCTGCTCAGAAGGTGGCATGAACAAAGAGCTTAAAGACAAGAAGAAGGCCATATGGCCTCAGTTTCCTGTAGCTTGTGGGGCCTTGTCATTGTTCGATGTAGGACACGCTTTTGCTGAAGTGGAGAATGTGACGTCTCTACAACTATTTAAATTTCCTGCTCGGCCTTTTGACCTAAATAATGTTACCCATGATTTCACTATAAATGTCAGAATAAAAGTATTCGTCGGAAAGAAAGATTTATTTGATGATTTGTTTCAAAGTAAAAGCTCACTCCAGGAAGTTTTGCAAGAAGCTCGGTCGAGGTTGTCCCGAGATGACCTCCAAGGAGTTTTGTTATACAGAGAAAGAAGGCTAGCCAGTGTTCCTCTAGAAAAGCTGCGACTGCTCGCCAGAGAGCCTACTCCCTGTGTCAGCCTCAGTGGAAACTCCAGTACTTCCAAATCCAAATCTGATGCTGCCCAAGGAACGCCTGAATATTCTAAAACATCTGCAAGCGACCAAGGAAAAATCGAAGAAACAGCTAAAGATACAACTCAGTCAAGTGCAATGTCGCAATAGCAAGTTATTGCCTCCCCACCAAGAGATGTCCCTCCTCCCGTCATTAAATCGCCACTCATCACAGCAGAACTCGACAAAGAATGGGAAAACTTCAACGAGCTAATCAGCCTTGAAGGGCAAGTCCCAAGAACACCTGTGAGCAATGCATAGGTAACACAAGAAATGGTTTCGACGATGGTCGGTAGTGTCTCAGAAACGGAGCACAGTCATATCACTCTGCCTTCTGAGCTTCTACTTAGTCTAGAGGAAATTCCCCCATTGGATGTATTCTATAGTCCCCAACATAAAGCAGTTGTGAGGAGACAAAGAAAGAAGAGAAAGCTAGAGAATACACTCTCACAGGACGCTGAACATTTAGACATCTTATGGAAAGACCCTAACACCAACTTGACAGAAAATCTCACGAAGTTATCTCAGATCGCAGGAGCATACACTTCTGCGACAATCGACAAGGATTCGAAAGTTCAACAACTATTGAGGGAATAAGAAAACCAAATACAGCTACTACAACAACATCTACAACAAGCCAATTCTAGTATTGAAGCGTCCAAACAACTCGAGAAACTACAAGAAGACTTTCAGCAGATGCAGATAAGCTATCAAAGAAGCCTAGACGAAAAAGGAAAGCAGTTGCAAGCTTTACAAGAAATACACAAGGATGAGCCCAAGCTTGCCGAATTTGTTTCAGAATCTACTGGCTTAAATGAGCAACTTCTGCAACAACAGGAAGAGTTGGGACGTAAAATATCATAGTGGAGTCACTATTGCAAGCTCAGCGATAAACTCACCAATCAAGTGGTGGACTTGCGAAGTGACTACGACCAGATTGACAGACGAGTGATAGAGTACTTAGCTTGGCAGGATGGAGAGGAAGGAAAGAGAGCAAATGAACCCATAATAAATGAGAGCCATAAAGAATTTCTCTTTAACAAATGGGATGATCAAATCAGGCAGGCAGAACAGGCGGCAGAGAAAGCGGCGACACAGGCGAGCGTTCTTATCGACTGTGTAAATGAGAATTTACACAGAGCCAACTTAATCGCAGAAACCACCCCGGGGTACCTACAAAATAAGTCACGAATGGAGGCATAATGGAAACAGAAGGCGCAGGAAAAGCGAAAAGCGATCCAGGCATTGAACAGGTTGAATTGGGAGTGTTACTGGGCATACTTAGTCAAGACACACAGTCAATGGATGACTGTGAAATGCATCATAAACTCAGCCGAGAAAGTAGTGCCAGCTCTCATAGATTCTGTTTTCGCAGCCCAGCTCAGCGCAGAATTCGGCCAACCGACTCTTCTCAAATCCATGATGAACACTTGCAGTTTTAAGGACCAAATTCAGAAATAGCTTATTTTTAGAAGTTTGTTGTTTCTTCTTGTTTTAGATTAGAAAAAGGACGATCATTTGAGAACCGTATCCTAAAATTTTGTAAAAACACTATTATTAGAATTAGGAAGTAGTATTTTAACCCTTCTCATGCATTTAGAGAAGGGTCCAGAGATTTGTCAAAAACTTATCCTCAGAACATGCACTTCTGCACCCTCAGAGGAGGTTTTGATGAATGGATGGATCGAGATTTTTTTTTACTTGCATTTTGATATCTGCTACTGATGTTGCACTTTTGTACTCTTGGTAGATTTTAGAACAAGTAGAGATAGATCGTTTTTTCTTGAAGCTTATGGGTAGAATTAGTCATAAATGGTACTTTTATCTCTTGGAAATTCCTGCTTATATTCTTTAAGTAATTTATAGTTTCATTTGTTTATATGTTATTGCATGAATGTATGGGTTATCATTTGGCACTTTTGTACGGTGGAGTCATATTGTTTATGTCTGACATATGAATAGCTTACTATGCGATATGTTGTTCACAACTGTTTTGCCTAACTTCTTTTGCAAAGTGGTTTATCTTTAATGATTTCTATTCTTATGATAGCTGAATGAACTTTATTACCAGTTATTATTCGAAATATTTTTAGATCGCATAATGGAAGATATACAATCTCGGGTTAGAATAGATTTGATGTGTTGTTTCTCACTAGATTACAATAGAATAGAGTAAAGTTAACGAATCTGAATTATATTAGCTTTAAAATACTCTTAGATCAGCATAATTCAACTCTACACACACACACACACCCAATATTGGGAAACTGGTCCCCTTATCCCCAGTCGGACCCGCTATACGAAACATATAAGGAGCTGCCAACCAAGGTCTGGACCGGGTGGGTATCCCCCTTGTTGTCGACCCGATTTTCGGGGCTTCAACACAGAGGTAGGCAGTATGAAGTCCCACATTCCATGGCATTCAACGACTTCCTCTTCTTCGAATTCATCGGATGGTGCAATTGTTTCTTCTTCTTCATCTTCCTCAGGATCTGAATCTGCATAGGATATAGCATTTGGAGGCTTGGACTCAGGTTTCTTGAAATTCCTGTAAGTTTTTTTTGTTGAGGACTCTGCTACTTGCTTCTTAATTTCAACCATTTCATTTGACATGGTTTTGAGGACTTTTTGAAGGCCCTCCATATCATATGGATATTTGGTGATTTTGTTCTTTGAATCATCCTTGAAAGACACTTTTTTGGATTTTCTTTCCTTGAGAGCAGCTTTCTTTTCCAAAGTTATTACACGTTTTTCGACAGTGAGGTATTCTTTCATGTTTTCAGCCAATGTAGGTTTTTTAGCCCTATCTACAAAAATGGCTATATTTGAGGGTAAGGCTGTAATGGACCACTCTCTTCTAATTTATTCACTTGGCTTATCATCAGTAGGGATTTCATTCAAGAGTTTGTTAAATTGGGAGTTGAACTCCTTAATTGGTTCTCTTGACTTGATCCTTAGATTGGAAAGGTCATTGATGAGTGTGGCCAAGGATCTATCATCGCCGTATTTGGTAAGAAGCTGTTCCTGAAAGATATTCCAACTGGTGATGGATCGAGAGGGTAAGGAAAAATACCAAGACCCTACCGATCCTTGTAATGTGTAGGGGAAAAGTCTAACTAAAACATCTTCTTCTGTTACTCCCTTCAAATTAACTGACAACATGAAATTATTTATGTGTTCTTCAGCTAATGTTCCAGCATCTAGGTTAAACTTTGGTAACCATTTCTCGGGATAATAGGGTAACGGATGTAAAGGCGCAGGCATAGTGACTGCACCAGGACTTCTCCATGGTGTCTGAGCCATTTTGGGAGTACCAATGATTGCATGTGGTGTTCCAGGTGTTTGGGGAGGAGGTGGAAATGAAGACTGAAAAGATTGTGATGTTGAAGGTGAAGTCCCCTGGTGAACAATAATATGTAATGGTGAAGTGGGTGTTTGACTTCGCACTGGAGATGATGAGATGGAAGATGATGGAGAAAAGGTTTCACTACCAGAACCTTCAGTGTTCTTTTTAATCCTTTTCCTTTGGGGCAAAGGAAACTCAGGTGGTTCAATACCGAGCTTTTCGCTTTGAATTCTGGTAAGATGATGAGGTAGGCAGAATTGCAAAGTCTGACTGCCTTGTGATACTTCAGATCTAGGAGGTGAAATAGAGAAGCCTTGAAGTTTCTGGATGATAGAATGAATTTCAGGGGAATCCGAACTTAAACCTTCTGAAGTATGATGAGGTTGAGCAGTAGTAGTTGATCCTTCCTCTTCTCGTCTGGATACTGGTATTTCAGAGGGCAAACGAGAGGTCCGAGGAGAGGTGGAGGGTGACTTACTCTGTGAATGGTCTATAGGTTTTGACTTACTCGCCATTCATAGTGGATGGCCCTCCTTCTAGCGCCAGAAATGTTGATGCCCCGAAAATCGTTACATCAACATCGGGGGATAACCACCTGGTCCGGACCTTAATACAACTCCTTTTCC